>PVKB01005827.1:0-83130 GCA_004027205.1 Ctenodactylus gundi
ACACTTGAGGCTTCGGGTTCAATCCTCAGCATTGAAAAAAATAACTAAATAGTTTGACTACTTTTAGGGGTTTAGATAATTCCCTTAGAGAAAAGAGAATCATGAAAAAAATAAGAAAGATGCTTCACTTCAGACCTACTGCCGAACAGTGGCTTTATCCCTTAATTAATGTACATTCTTCAACCAGGTTTGAGAAGATTGATATTCAATCCCATTTTTGCTTTCCCTTCCTGACCTCTACAGAAGCTATTTCCCTCCCTCAGCTTGCCCCTCCCCTTGCCCTGAATCTTGGCTAATTGCCAGATAGGTGAAAACAAGAACCCATCCTGCTTGAAGAAAGAGTGTCACACACATACTTCAGATATTTATTAAAATAAGTGAGTTGTGGAAACAAACTATTAGTTTTGTATTTGCTAGGTTCAGATGAAAGGCTTCATTTGAATTTTGAATTTAAAAAGCTATTGTTCAGAGATTAGTTCACAATTTGTCTTTTTCAGAATCTGTATTCAAATATCAAAAGTGTTCTTTCTGCTACAAAGATAATATGTGAAAATGTTACTATAATCATTTGCACTCATCAAAGATGATTTAAAATCCATGTCTTCCTTTTAGATGAACTGTGATACAAACCCTTTGGAAGCTGGACTGGACTATTTTGTCAAGTTAAATAAGGTATGTTTTTTGACATATATTTGAAGTAAATGTTAAAAATTATGGTGCTGTTTTGTGACAGAGTCATACTTTAAATTTAGCCAAGTATGATTACAGGAAGAATCAATGGCAATAAACACTAAGCATTTCTTAATTGTTCAATATTACTCATTTGTCAAAATTTGATCAGTTTAACCTATTGGAGTGTGTTTGTGGATTTAACACAACAGAATCCAGCATCATTAAGGGCTAAGAAAAGATTAAAATTGCTAAAAGTAAGATGCTTATCAGATTTCAACACACACCCTGAAGGAAATTGTGCTGTCTCACTGTGTGTGGCAGCGTAGCTCGTGGCCAGTGAAGCTGCACATTAGCTAATCACACACACACATCGCAGACTTCCTGGGCCCTCTCCGCAGCAGACCTACCCAGGGGCTCAGGAAGCTTCTGTGTGCACAGCTGCAGCATCTGAATATAAGCCAATGACACTTCAGATGCATCCAGCATCAGTGGGTATTTCCTGAGAAAGCAGGTACAAGCTCAAGCAATCATAATCGATACTGTCAGTTTGAAAGGCTTCGGTGCACTGTGGCTCTCACAGTGTGTCCTCAGACTAGCACTAGCATCACCAGGGCACGTGTCAGAAATGCAGATTCTCAGGTCCTCCCCTGCATCACCTCAAGCAGAGTCTCTGGGAGTTATACCAACAAATCTGTTCTAGGTGATTCATTGCACCAAGGATTGAGAAGCACTATCCCGCATAATTAATGTGGAAAAGCTTACCATGGGGCTAATTTATTATAGCCTCACTCACCTGTCTTAGCCACTTTCACAAGGCCAGTCCCAATACCTGACACATACAACTTAAAAGGGAGGATGGTACAGGGGCCTAATGGCACTTTGTGAGACTGAGACAAGAGGATTGTAAGTTTGAGCCTAGCCTGGACAACTTAGGGACTTAGCAAGACCCTATCTCAAAATAAAAATAAAGTGGGCTGGGGATGTAGTTTAGTATGAAAGGCCTTGGTTCAATCCCCAGAGAGAGAGAGAGGGAGAGAGAGAGAGAGAGAGAGAGAGAGAGAGAGAGTGTTTATTTTAGCTGACAGTTTCAGAGAACTCAGTCTGTGCATGGGCAGCTGGTAATGGCAGAAGGGCCTGGTGTGGAGAAAGGCAGCTCACTGTATGGCAGAGAGAAAGCAGAGAAAGAAGTGGGGAGCTGGGGACAAAGAAATATCCTTCCAAGTCACACCCCCAAGGACACATTCTTCCAATAGGTCCTGCCTCCTAACAGCCTATAAAATGATTAATATATGAATCCACTCATGAATATAGCACCTTATGATATAATCATAAGACTTTTGGGGATATTTTAGACCTAAGCCATAACACTATCTATCCAAGTCCTACAAATATAAAGAGATCATCTCAGTGCAAAATGTCTGTGAATTATTATGAATGAACTTAATAAAACTTGCAGTCGGTGGTAGTAAGGAAGGGTAGGGAGAGCCGCTGCTGCTGTCTAGGGAGCTTGTTAGGGTCCCCAGGATAAGCTGTCTGGCCCTTGTGCTTAGAAACTAAAGGCCAGTTCCTCATCCCATGAGAACATGTGATACATGAATTGAAGCAGGCTAAGAAAACTTTTTAAATGACCCTATGTCGGTTCCTGGATTCTGAGCTAGCATATTAACATCAAATGTGTACATTTGTAGTATTAGATTTTAGGATAAAGAACCTCATAAATGGCCCGAAAGGGGCTATCTTCTGTACATTTTTCCATAGTTTTTATTTTTATGATGTGCCATCTGCCTCCAGACCAGAGAAAGCAGGGCCTGGAATGGGGCAGATGCCAGCAGCAGACCATGCTGCCTGGGAGCAGAAGTCTTCTTTTGTTGTTTAAGATACAGTTGACAACATTCGACTCTTGAAAGCACTGACGCATGACTGTTGTCACCCGTGGATAGTGGAAGGCCTGGTTATGACTTGGGGATGAGGCCTCTACACAAATGATCTTTTCACACTGAAACTGTATTTTTAAAACCCTCTTTTATGATGATGAGCAGATGTGGATTGTGGATTTAATAGTTCTTTTAAATGGTATGATGGAAGTTCAGCTCTGAAGACAGGTGTCTTTCAGGTGGTAATTTAGGACGCCATGTTTTATGGCTTCTAAGTAGTTGCTTTTCATTCAGCCATCACAAGTTAATCCCTAGTCACCTTGCAGACAGATGCGCAGGCAGGGCCAGGTCCTAGCCGAGCCAGGATGTCCAGATGCCAGTTCAGGATGCCGGTTTATCAGTCTCATCAGAGAGGCAGCCAGTTCCCGAGGAGGGGCATAGATTAGATTCACCATCCAGACCTCGAGGTCTGATTTGGTTGCTTCTCAGCACCTTTGCCATGGCTTCACAATACTCGATAGGGTGAGACTGGGTCCCGGAAAATTTACTAGCATTGCAAACTCAGCTGTGAAACTTGATCATTTGGATCTTGGGCCTGAAAAAAAAATGTGATTCAGACATTTAATGTGCAGAAAAATTCTCTATTGAAAGCCCTGTGAAAGGTTTCTGGTGTTTGTTTAGTGTGGTACTGAGGCTTGAACTCAAGGCTTTCACTCTGAGCTAAACAGCTAGCTCAATTTATTTTTTATTTCAAGGTGAGGTTTGTTATTCAGAGAATAATAACAAGGAAGACACCAATCTGTACATATTTGGTATAGTCTTGTTTTTTTCTGAATATTTTGATCTGTGGTTGATTGAATTCACAGATGTAGAACCCATATACACACAGAAGGCCAACTGTGTTGTAGAAATTCTATATTGTAATAGTTGTTGAAACAGCTGAACATAAAATATACCTCTGAGCTATTCCTCTAGTCCCTTCCTTGAATTATCTGGTGAAGTTTTATACCAAGTACATGGAAGGGAAAAGGTCTGAGCCTGCGCCTTATACTTTCCCACGCTATTCCAGGCCTCTTTCTGGCTCTGTACCCGGCTCCTTCCCCACTGCTGCTGTCATATTTGATTTTATGTTCTGCAGACTCTCCATGGTCCTAAGGATCTCTATTCTAACTGTGCCAATTCAGTGCATTTCTTATTTACTTTCTAATTGCTGATACAGAGTGCCCAATATCCACAAATTAAGGGAGGAAAGATTTAAATTAGCTCAGTTTCAGAAGGCCTCATTCTTTTCATGGTGGCTGGCAATGGTAGAGGCACGGGTGGGGGAAAGCTGTTCACTGCGCGGTGGACAGGTGCTGAGTAAGGGAGGAGGCAGAGGTAGCATATCCTCTCTTAGGTCTTGTCCCAGTAAGCCACCACTTCTGGGCCAGGCCCCATTGCTCTGCTCCTTTTGACCAGGCCCCGCCTTTTAACAGCATCATACGTATCTTACTACAATCCAAAGACATGAGGCTTTTTGAGGATATTCCAGATCCAAACCAAAAAAGTGGCTGATGCTGGCATTTGAGGACTGAGAAATATTTGTTTATTTGACTCAATCTGTATTTAATTTATTTAATGTGTGATTGGAGAGCAAACAGTGAAGACTCATTTAAATACCTACATGTCTAACCTTGTCACCGCGTCCGGGCACCCATTCATCAAGATTATCTTGGGTTCTGCAGCCAGCAGACTTCATAGGAAAGCAAGTGCTGAGACAGATTAAAGCCCAGGGGCTGACACGGAAGCTGGTCTACCTCACCTTGGCCACTGACGATGTGGATCCAGAAGGGAATGAGAGTGTCTGGCATGACGGCAAGGTGAGTGCTGGGAACCTTGTGGCCAGGCCCGTGGCACTGACTGCAGGAGAAGCTCCATTGTGCGTGTTTATTTTTAAAGAGTATTTGATTTGCTAATTTATTTATTTATTGGAAGTCTGATACACTTCTGATTTTGAGCTGACCCTCAAGAAACAGAAAATGATTAGCTGAAAGGAATATGGAATGCTGCTCATTTTTAAAAATACAAGATTATATATGCTTTGTTAAAAAAGTAAGCCAAAGGACTTGGAAAGCACTGTACAATAAGGGAGCTTCGGGACAGGGTGTAATATGGCCTGTGCGCTCCCCACATTCATCTCTGTAAATGCAAAAGATGCTGGACTTTATAAGGAGCGGAGCATTCACTTAGCTTCCCTGGGATCTGGGCATAATTAGCACATGAACAGGGAAATGTTTCCCAGTGAACAACTGTCTGGAGGCTTGCACCTAGAAAGTTGAGAAGTCACCCCCACTAGGTTCTCGAGGACAGCTGCGTTCATCCCGTTAGTCAGTGCATGGGACACAATTTCATGTTTTCGACTTTTGGTGACTATTTGTAAATTCCATTTTGGCTCAACATTTGGAGTGTTTGGCCTGGCTTTTCTGGCAGGATAGCCGACGGGGCCACAGGTCCTTCAGGCTCATCTCAGAAGCAGTTGTGGATTGACAGGCGACATCCAAGACCCAGAGATGTGTGCCCGAGGGTTTGTTTGTTTTTTTTTTTTTTTTTTGGACTCATTCACTGCAGCTTACTTGGTATTCGCTCACATTTTCTCCATCTCTTCAGTGACGAAATGTTCTTGAGGTGGGAACCGATGGTGCCCAGCCACAGCCTGTGTCTTATTAAAGAAAGGAATGTTAAGCTAAAACACAAGCTTGCCTGGTTTGGTTTGAAGCGCTGGGACATGCAAGACCAGTGCTGCACCATGGAGCTACATCCCCAGCCCCGGCACTGGTCATCTGACACAGAACCAACACCTACTGAGCTCCTCCCGTGGGCTGGGTATTTTTTCCTGAATTGTGTCTTCAATTTTGCAACATACTTCTCAATATATGTGATCACCTCCATGTTAGGATGGGCCCAAAGTTCATAGATCTGGTGATGGATCGAGCTCAATTCCCAGTGAGGTCCAGGTGGATGTGGAACCTCTTGCCATCCTTCTGAGACACGCTGGGCACACTGGTTTGCTCTCTTCTCTTGCTGGGTCCTCCTGGACTCTGCTTAGAGCTTGTTCTATTCCCACATTTTGTACATGTGAACAGCAGGTGACATGCAAGGAGGCCAACAGGCTATTCTTCCATCTCAAGCTCCTATTCCTATTGAAGGTGACCTGCTCGCCTGCAGCTTCTCCTTCGCTTGGGCTCAGTCTGCTCTTGCGCTGGAGCTGTTGCTGCTTTCCTCATCATCTCCTCTTCCTCTTTCTGTTTCCAATTGCTGGTTCAGCGTGCTTTTCTTAATATATGTTCTTAGATGATTTCTGCTGATCAGCTTTCCTGTTAATTACCTGCTTGAGAGGGTAAGGAAGCAACATGGTGCCCAGGTAGGACCCTTGATTGTTCAGTCCACACAAGCCAGGAAACTGAGATAGAGTGGATAAATGCTTGGAGGGCGTAGCTCTGAGTCAGCGCACAGCTTCTGAAAACAGGACCAGACTAACAGAAAAGTTAGGATGTGGCAGCAGGATACTGCCACAAAAACTGAAAACTGAGCCTGGACTTTCCCAGACTTGGTTGACTTCCCAAGCTTCCATGCGCGGGCCATTCAGTGCAAAAACTGAAGATCACAACAAGAATTTTCCTGCGGTCCACACCACCCACCAATCTGAAGCCTGGGACTAGCAACTACAGAAGCTGGAAACCATAGCTGGGATCTTCCTAAGACCCAATCAGTGCCCAAGATGCAGAGTGCAGTCAGTGGCTGCAGAAACCAAAAGCCATGGCCAGGGCTTTTTGGGACCCATGCTGGCCACCCCAGCTGTAGTGCATGGGCCAGCAGCTGCAGCCAGGGCTCTGGGAAAACTACTCCAAACCGGCGCAGTCAGAGAAGCCGATGGGCAGTGGAGAGACCATCGTGAGACTGTGCTAGAATCCCAGGATCTAACATAAAACCTAAAGCGGACTTAGAGGTTTCCTGACTCAGGATTAGTAGGGCAGAGCCCGTGACACACAGAGAAGACAGCTGCCAAGGCAGAAATACTGCAGATTGGGTTCCAGGCTGGGGCTTGCTGGGTAAGTGGGGCCCCTCTGTCCAATTAAATGCCTGCTAACCATGGCAGTGAGCTGCTAGCTTAGGGCAGCACGACTCGCATCTCACAATCCAAGGATACTGGAAATCTAGTGATCAACAGGAGCAGTACGTAGGAGGCGGGCCAGGCTCGATGGCCACCCACGAGCCGCGGGGCACAGTGCCAATGGCAATAGAGACGGCTGCTACTCTCACCATGCCTGCATACTGACTTGCTGCTTCGAGGTACTAGGGCGGCAGGGTGCCACTGGACAGAGGTGACAGCTACCCAGGGCCGTCGCTGCACAGACCCATCCTGCTTTCACTGCAGCTGCTGCTGCCCCCACTGCCACTTTGCTTCAGTAGCCTGGAAGCAGCCCAGCAACATTTGGGAGACTGGGTGAGACAGCCAGAGAGATAAGTTAGGAAAATGAATAAAAGAAGTGGCAAGGGCTGCAAGGACTAAAACTGACACCACTGCCGAAACACCTACACCGGACAACTGGAGGCTGAGAGAGAGAGAGAGAGAGAGAGAGAGAGAGAGAGAGAGAAGAGATAGAGCTACTGGTGGTAGCTGCTGTGGTGAAAAAACCTTTCTAGGGTGGCCCAATTGGCAACTCTCAGGCTTGAGTTTGTGGAAAATTGCAGCCGTGACAGGGGGTCTCCCAGCTTTCCTGACCTCGAATTGGCCATCCTAAGAGCAGTACAGAAGCCAGCAGCTACATAATCTTGGGTCGATCCATCAGAATGCTGAGATTGCCCAGACAATCATCATCACAGGCCAGCAAAACACACACCGGTGAGAGGAGAAAACACAAGATGTCCCAGGAAGCCCTCAGCCCACCAACTGAGGCCCAAATGGGATTAGAGGAAGAGTCAGGCCTCCAAAACTTGGAAAACAGAACAACCAGTATTCTAGAAGAATATAAGACAGATTCAGACAGCAACATTTAAAGATGTTTGATAAGTTTAAAAAAGGTTTAACTAAAGCGCTTGAGGAGGAAACAAATAGAAGACTAGCAGAACTATAGAAGTCCATACAAGAAATAACAAATTAACGAAAATGTTCAGAAAATATGAAAAGATACTGGCAGAGGATCAGAAGTTGAAAAATCTTATTGGAAAGTCTGGGGAAATAATGGTCCAGAACAAGGATGGAACATCAGATATCGAAGACAGAATGGAAGTTGTGGAACAAACTCTTAAGAGAAGTTCAAATACCACTGTATCAGTATGGAAATGGTTAGCAACAGATTCTAGATGACTCAAAGAAAGAAGCTTAATCACAGAATTACAGGAATGCAGAAAAAATAGAAATCCAAGCTAAAGAAATTTACTCAATGAAATCGTGAGAGAAAACTTTACATATATAGTAAAAGAAACAGACATGCAAGTGGCAGAGACATATAGCACACCAAATTCAAAAACCAAAACAGAAGCTCTCCAAGACACATCATAATAAAAGTTACAGACTTAGAGTGCAAAGAGAACATCCTAAAGACTGTAAGACAAAAATATCAAATAACAAGTCAAGGCAAGCCTATAGAATAACAGCAAAATTTACAACACAAGCTCTGAAAGCCAGAGGAGGGCAAAGTTAAGTCTCCAAATTCCTAAAAGAAAACAACTGTCAACTGGAGTGGCAGGGTGCCACTTCAATATTCTCCTAAATTCTGCAAAATTATCCTTTAAAATTGACAATGAAATAAAGACCTTCTGTGACAAAGGAAACTTGAAGAAATTTGTAACAAATAAACCAGCACTCCAAAAAGTTCTTAGGGATCTTTTGGATAGAGCTAAAATAACCATAGCAAAGAAACCAGAAGCAGGTAGATCTAACAGAGAGAACATATAAATAAATAGGAAAACAGAAAGATACCAACATCCCAAGGTTAGGGCAATGGCATGACTCAATACCTATAGGACATTAAGAAGTCTTAATTTCAGTAGTGTCAACTCATCAACCAAAAGACGTAGGTTGACAAGCTGGATTAAAAGACATAACCCAATCACATGTTGTTTGAATGAGACCCACCTTATCCATAGACACAGAGTAAGGATGAAAGGACAGAGTTCCATATTCCACTCAACAGGTGACATTCTTTTCTGACAAAGTGGACTTTAAACCAAAACTGGTCAAAAGAGACAAAGAAAGATGGTAATTTCATCCTACTAAGGAAAAAATTCAATAGGAACTAACAATAGTAAACATTAATGCACTAAATAGTGGTGCATATACAACAAAAGCTATCAGACTTAAAAATCATATAGATTCCAACTCAATTATAGTTGGGGACTTTAACCCTCCTCTCTCCAAAGAAGACAGGTAATAGTTTCTCTGATATGAGAAACCCAGATCACAATTATTTCATGGAACTTAATGTGGGAAACACTGGGAACTGGAGGGATGGGGAGTGGGGAATTTCTAACTTTGGCATGACACGTATGTGCACAAAATGCTCAAGATCAACGTAAACTTTATGTTTTGCTCTTATACATATCAATAAAATGGGGGAAAAGGCATAGCATATCAGGAAAAATGGATTTGGCAGACATCTATAGAGTTTTTCATCCAACAGCAGTGGAATACATATTATTCTAGCTGCTCATGGAATATTCTCCAAATTAGATCACATCCTCAGCCACAAAATGAGCTTAATTGAAATAATTCCATATGTTCTGTCATATCACAGTGGAATGAAACTCAGAAATAAACAGCAGTATGTACAACAGATATTACTCAAACAAATGGAGGCTGTATAGAATACTATTGAGCAAACATTGGGTTGCGGAAGAAATTAGGGAAAAATTAAAAAGGTCCCACAGACAATTGATAATGGAAGCACATGGCACCGCAGCCTTAGGGACACAGGAAACATGTTAAGAGGGAAATTCATTACCATAAAAGCACAAATAAAAAGAATGGAGCAGTCTCAAATGAATAATCTACGTCTCAGGGCTCTAGAAAAGCAAGAGTAATCCAACCAAAACACTAACAGAAGGAAAGAGATTACAAAGGTTGGGTAGAAATTAACAAAATTAAAATAAAGTTACAAAAGACTGATGAACCAAAAATCTAGTTCTTTGAAAAGATAAACAAGATTGATAAACCCCTAGCTAACCTCACAACAGTAAAGAAAAACATATGTGAATGCAATTAGAAAGGAAAAGTTGAAGTCACAAGGTCGCAGCCAAATCCGAGGGATTATAAAATGTTGCTTTGAAAATGTATACTCCAGTAAACTTAAGAACCTAAAAGAAGTGGATGAGTTTCCAAATCCATATCAACTTCCAATGTTGAAGCAAGAAGAAATAAAACACCTCAATAGATGAGCTATGAAATCAGGGAAGTTAAAAATAAAATTTTCAACTGAAAAGAACTCAGGACCTGATGGGTCCTTGCAGAACTCTATCAGAAATTCAGGGAAGATGTAATATCACTACTCTGCAAACTCTCTGAAGAACCTGAAAGGAAAGAAAAGCTGCTAAAATTCTTCCTGAAAGCCAGCGTAACATTAATATCAAAATCAAGCACAGACCTAACAAAAAAGAAAACTGTAGGCCGATATTCCCAATGAATATAGACGCAAAAATACTCAAAAAGATATCTGCAAGTGGAATGCAACAAATCACAAAAAGGATCATACATCATGACCATGTGGGCTTCATCCCAGGGATGTAGGGATGGTTCAACGTAAGGAAGTTAATAAATGTCATACACATTAATAGACGAAAAGATTAAAACCATATGATCATTTCAATAGATACAGTAAAAGGGCTTGACAAAATTTAACACTCAATTATAATAAAAACTCTGAAGAAAATAGGAACAGAAGGACCATACCTCAATTTGACACAGGCAATCTATGGTAACCCCTCTGACAACATCATTCTAAATAGGGAAATACTGAAAGCATTTACCCGAAAATCAGGAATAAGACTGTAATGCCCCTGTCACTCCTGTTGTTCAATGTAGTTCAAAATTTGAGACAGAGTAATCAGACAAAAGAAATAAATAAAAAGAACCACCCCAGCAGCTCAGAGCAGCCAGCATCAATCGACAGAGGAAAACCCCAAGCCCAGAACCTCTGACTGAAGCAAGCATGGATCCAAAAGAAGTGGGAATTGACAGCAGCTGGTAGCCCCAGACTCCAAACTCATAGCGCAAACTGCAAA
The DNA here is from genome assembly GCA_004027205.1 of Ctenodactylus gundi. Lineage (NCBI taxonomy): Eukaryota > Metazoa > Chordata > Mammalia > Rodentia > Ctenodactylidae > Ctenodactylus > Ctenodactylus gundi. Next base: position 10,806 of record PVKB01005827.1, read on the forward strand.
CACACTTAAGATCTTCTCCTAGAAAAGGCCTCCCAGAGCCTATCTCAGAAGCAACTCTTGGCAGCCACCGCGGACAGTGCATAGGCATGAGCCATTTTAAAAAGCCAGAGACTGAACTGTTTAAAGAAGGTTCAGATGCTCACACCAGGGTTTTGGGGGTCACCCTTAAACAGTGCCTGGGAAGAAACTGGCACAGGAGACAGTTGCAGAGAGGAGAAAAGTATTGCTAATCCCCTAAATGGCTCAGGCGGTAGTAGGAGTACCTGTGAGAGCAGAAGGCCACACCAGTGGAGGAGGGAGCCAGGACAGCTGGGAGGACTTTGCTAAGGGGGCTGGGGATGATAATGATACTTCAGAAGCTATTGGACTGTTAAGTCCTTCCTCGCTGCCCTAATCTCCGCACAGAACTCAGAGGATGTTCGGCTCCCTCCACGTACCCTCTGAGACATTCACAGAAACGTCTTGACTAGGCCTTTAAATTGAAGTTCCTCAACAATAGAAACATGGGAAGAAGACACAGCAACAGGACACACACAGAAATGCCTGAAACCCTAGAAACTAATGTCATGGGCCCTGAAATAGTAGAAATCATAGGGACAGAAGTCAAAAGCAAAAAGAAAAAACAAGTTCACACACAATGTTCTCAAAGAAATGCAAGCAATGATCAACGGGCTTAAAGAGGAACTTACTGAACAAATAGTGGTCCTAATGGAGACAAAGCTTATTGAGCACATAGAAACCACAAATAAAAAGTTGGCTGTGGTAAATAAGGAATTGCAAGATATGAAGGAATGTTTTGACAGAGAAATGAAAATTTTGAAAAGAAATCTAGCTGAAATTCAGAATATGAAAACTACATTTGAAAGCAGGGGAAGCCAAATTGAGCATTGTGAGGACAGAATTTCAGACCTTGAAGACAAGATTGAGGAAACCAATGCTATAAGGCATAACTCCAAAATTAGAATTGAGCAAAATGGCTGGATACAGCAACTCATGGATGACTCAAAGAGAACCAATCTTAGAATTATGGGTGTGAGAGAAAGAGCAGAAGACAGCACCACAGGTATAAAGAATTTATTCATTGAAATCATGAGAGAAAATTTCTCAAATCTAGGAAAAGAAATTTTCAGGTACAAGACACTTATAGAACACTAAATAACCTCAAGCTACGAGACTCACCACAACACATCATAATCAAAATCTCAGAAATACAACTCAAAGAGAATATTAAAAGCAGCAAGAGAAATATAGTCATTATTTTACCAAGGCAAACCCATTCAAATTACCACAGATTTCTCAATGCAAACTATAAAGGCCAGGAGAGCCTAGAAGAAGATCTTTTCAAGCTTTAGAAGACAGCAAGTATCAACCCATTTTTTTATAGCCAGCAAAATTATCCCTGAAAATTGAAGGAGAAGTAAAAATTCTTCATGATCAAGAATTCCTAAAGAAATTTGTGACCACTAGCTCAGCAGTGCAGAAAATACTTGAAAAAAATTTAGAGACAAGAGACAAACAGCACAAAGAACATAGATGAGAGGAAACATCTAAACAGAGAGTTTAACAACAACAACAACAAAAAAAACATCATTCATTTGAATGGTATTCCATTAATACAGTACCAGATTTCTCATAAAATCTGTGGAAGCTCCTCCCATAATTATTACCTTTATTAGTATACAAGTATGCCATTATAGCTATTGCTTTAGTATAATATTCTTTTGTGGTATAAATGTAACTTCATTTAATGTAGCAATTCATTTATTCAATCTTTAATGTAAGTTTAGCCTAAGAAAACTGATTGATGTCATGATAACGTGAATGTCTTTTGAATGCACACACATTAACTTTTCAGTACTCAGATAAGAAATTTGAAATTTAACTTCTCCTTTTCTTTCTCATATTTTCTAGCCTTATAAATTTCATTGTTATAATTCTTTTCATATGTGGACTGGTGGATGAGGCCAAGTCAAAGAATCTCAACAAAGATATAGTAGATGCAAAATAAAAGAACACTCAACAAGTTGTCCCAGTTAAGGTTCAGAAAAGAAGCATCAAGATATAGCCATTGCAGCTCGTTCTAGGGGTGGGAGGCTGAGCTAAAGAGTGGTGATTAGACTGGCAAAGTGAATCAGACGCAGAAGATGAAATATGTTAGTTTCTCTGGTTTGGGAAACCCAGAATAGAGGCATTCTATAGAAGCAAATGGGTGTGATAGTGGGAATTAGCGGGGATGGGGAGAGTGTGGGGGGTTAAAAATGGGGAGGGGAAGGGATTGTAATGTTGATGTGATATATATGTGCACAGGGTACTCAGGTTGTAACCATTAGAACAGGTTAAAATAAGTGGGAATTATTTATATTAGCAAAATAAGGTCATTGTTCCTTACACAAAGAATGACTACTAGGCAGAGGGTGGGACAAATTGTTCTAACAATTCGCTGCGGATAGGAGACCGTGCACGTTTAGTTGGATCTGGACGGTTTAAGGGGGAGCTACTGAAAATTAGTGCAAGGAAATCTATTTCTGAAGGTTTAGTTGTAATAAAAAGAACAGCCAAAATACTTGCTGACATTATTAGTGCAAAAATGACCGCAAGGCCACCACTGAGGGGAGGTTGGGAACCGAAAGGCTGTGGACAGACTTTCAAATGAAAGCAAAGCCACCAAGCCAGCCAGTTTTCAAAAAAAAAAAAAAGTGATGAAAATTCCCATTTTCCCGGCCTATGATGGTTTCCTAACACCCAATTATCATCCATATTTAAATTGTGTGCTGCACCTTGGCTGTAGTATGAGGCCAGATTAAAGCAATCAAGTTTCCTCCTCTTTTTCCTTTATTCCACCGGTTTTCTCACCATACTACATTCTGAAATCACAGAGTGCTTCTAACTTGTGTTTCCAAAGAGCTAATTAAAGAGCTAATTAAAAATAGGGGCACAAAGACAAGGGTCTATATTTGAAATCAATTGTGCTGAGAACTAAAAGATGAGAAATGCTGTAATAAGACTTTTGACTGCATGGGACTGAGACACATTCCAGCCTGGAGAGTCCACAGTGCCAGACAAGAGCTGTAGGGAGCGTGCACTGTCACCAGGGGAAGTCGTGTCAAGCAGCTCACCATGTCTGAACTTCTGTCTTCGTTTTACTTTTTCATGTACTGTTTCGCCTTAAAATGTTTTTGTTTTGTTTTGGTTTAGTTTGGTTTGGTTTTTGGTTCTTGTTCATGTTGTTGCGATTTCTGTTTTTGCTCCACTTTCATTTTTCCTGTAGATCTATTCCCACAGGTCCTATTACCTTCTAATCAGGTTTGTTTTCTCTCTCTTTCTTTCTTTTTCCCAGGACAACATCTTTATCTCTTGGATTTTGATGTCTTGTTGAGTAAGGTTCTCTGCTTTTCCGTTTCCAGTTTCTTCATTTCATCCTCTTTGGTTTTGATTTTTTTCTTCTTCTTTGCTCATTTCCACCTCTGTGTCTTCTGTCACCTTGGAAGGTTTTATTCTGCATCTCTGCAAACTGCATTCCTCTACCTTCAAAGAACAGAACAAATCATGTCTCAGTTATTAGTCATCATCATGCTTTTGGATTCCTGGCTATATTTTCTTTTATCTTTATTAATTCCTAAGTGAGCTGTAAGTTCTTAAGGGCAGGTACCAGGACCTACTCTTCCCCCAGCATCAAACAAGATGTTTTATGCCTGGTTCAGGTGTGATATTAAAGTTGTCCTTTACCTAGAGTATTACAACTGGGAGAAATAGTGAAATACTATGTAGATATATAAAAATACACAGACTGTGTGTGTTTTTTTCATATCCTATATTGACTTCACATTGACTGCTATTACTAAATACTATGTCAATTCAGGGCTCTTTGGGCAGGCTTTTTTCTAAGCCCCACCAGGAACAGTTAACTAAGATTGGAAGATTTTTTAGAGTTTTTACGCACTTCTCATACTGTCTTAATAGAGAAGAGAATTTTTTTGAAGTTTAAAGTGAAAATATTCTTCCTCCAATCAGAAGCTTTAGTATGAAACTGAGCAAATTATTGTTAATTATTTAAAAACTAAGTGTTATTATTTTAAATAAGAAACATTATTTTAAAATTTTTTGTGGCACTAGGGACTAAGACCAAATCTTTTACACTGAACAAACCCAACCCCACTTTATCTATCTATCTATCTATCTATCTATCTATCTATCTATCTATCTATTTATCTATTGATCTATCTATCTATCTGTCTGACTGTCTGTTTGTTTGGAGACAGGATCTTGTTAAATTACTAAGGTGTCCAGATCCTTCTGCCTCGCCTCCAGAGTACTTGGATTGTAGGCCTGTGTCACCAGGCCCAGCTGGAATTTACCATTTTCAAATGATAAATTCAAGATTAATGAAGATATGTCCCTTGAGAATTATTTTTAATAGATTTTAATTGTCATTAATGTTTAAAAAGCAAGATAACTTTCTGTGTCCCAGGTGTAATCCCATAGACAGAATTTCTTAAAACTCTCATGTTGTAAGTTGACTCTGTTTCAGGTCAACTCCTCTGGAGATGAGGAGTGCAAGGCTGCCACCAAGATGCTAAGGATGCTGGTTTTTGTTTTTCAGGTGGTTGGCAACACAACGTCAGGAAGCTACAGTTACAGCATCCAAAAGAGTCTGGCTTTTGCTTATGTCCCTGTAGAGCTAAGTAAAGTGGGACAGCAACTGGAAGTTGAACTATTAGGCAAAAATTACCCAGCAACTATCATTCAAGAGCCCCTGGTATTGACAGAACCAGCCAGAAACCGGCTTCAGAATAAAGGTGGAAAGGACAGAATTTGAAAAAGCCTTTCACCAGTCAGCTGAATTATAGTTGCTGCAGGATTATACTTGAAATGAATAGTTGGTTCCAGGGGGAATAGAGAAGATTAAAATTCACTTCAAAATCATCAGAAATCTAGATTTAAAATATTAATATAACATGCCTTTTAGCAATTTAGAATAACTTTCTTTCAAGACCCAGAACACAGGCATTCTATAGAACCAAGTGGGTACGATAGTGGGAGTTATGGGAGGATGGGTGTGTGTGGGAGGGCCAAAAATGGGGAGGGAGGGATTGTAATGTTGACGTAATATATATGTGCAAAAATACTCAAGTTTACTGTAAACATTACATGTTGCATATATATTAATAAAAATTGGAAAAAGACCTCTGAAGTGAATATTTTATTACCTTTTTTGTTCTTTATAAAGCTCAATCAGCAAAGTGTTAGGAGTTTGCTAATACAGGATCATCATTATAACCAAACTAAGAGTTTATATAACTTTTAAGACAGCATAGGGTTGATATCTGAAAGAAATTAGTAAAGTTTTACACAGAGACAATGCTATTATTGGTGGGTTTACTAAATTGAGAAAAAATCTTCCCTCAAGTGAATTAGTAATAGTTTTAATTTTTTATTACATATCTATGATAAAATAGTAAAATTTAATGCTTGTCATCAACATTTTTACTTCTCTGAAATGTTTATTACTTTCTTAATCACTCAATGGGAAACAGCTTTATAGGATATTATGATGGTCCTTTCAAAGGTTGTTGTAGAAAAGCAATTGCAAAAAATAAAAAAGAAAGAAAAGGAACAGAATCTTTCAAAGGAAGCAGGACTTGTAAACCCTCACACATGAAGCAGAAGCCTAAATAAATTGTGTCAGTACAAACACAGCTCGAATACCAAGCACCTCTCCTCAGGAAGAATTAATGCAGGCTGACATCACAGGGTGACACTATGGAGATCTTCTCACGAAGCACTTGACAAAACAGGTCAAACGGAAGCTTAAAAGCAGACAGAGCTGCCCTGAGCAATCCGTACAGCAAGGGAAGAGGACATGGAGAAAAAATGCTGTCACATTCTTCTTGGAATTACTTGAGTTCAGCTAAATGAATAAATCAAAAGTTTTTTTTTTTTGCAGATGGTATCTTATTATTTATAATTAATTTATATACATACACATTTGTTACATGTTTATTGATCTTTTCCTAGGTATTAAAGTTGACCACGAAACACAAAATTTTGCAATCACAATAAACTAAATTTTTTTGCACATTTTTAAAAGACACTAAAACCTTGCACTTTAAATGTTTCAGAGCAATAGTCCTATAGAACTACTCAACCTGCCACGAATCTCTTTTTTGATGTGTCCTCTTACAAAAGAAAAGGTGAATATACCCTTGGTTACAAACATTTCCTACTTACCAGAAATGCTAACAAGGCTCACTAGTCCGCGAGTTAGTTGCTGGCTAAAGTCCCTGGCTGGGAATTAGGAGGCCCACCCTGCACTCTACCTCTCTGGAGCCCTACAACCTTAGACCCTAAGAGAGTTACTTATCTTCTCAACGTTTCTCTTTTGTAGAGGTGTAGATTCTTGTAGATTTTTTGGTACTATAATGGTAAAAAAAAAAAAAAAACAATAATGAAAGTACAACATTAGCCAGGCCTGGAGGTTAGTACCTGTAATCCCAAGACTCTGGAAGGCTGAGGCAGAAGAATTCCTAGCCTGGGTAATCTATCAACTCCATGTGACCCTGAATCAAAATCAAAATTCAAAAAAAGGGCTGGGGGTATAGCTGTGTGCAAAGGCCCTGGTTCTGTCTCCAATACAAAAACACGCAAATGCAATATGAAGCTCAATTAAAATAGTTAAAATGCCACCAAAACCAGTAATTAAAAAGACGGGACAGTCGGAACAATATTAACCTTGTAAAGAAATCCTGCCCACCGTGGAAGTCTACATCCTGACTTTCTGCAGAAGTTGCCCTGAGTCCCCCTTTTTCGTATGCTGTTAGGTTCTGAAGGTCACCCAGCATCCCGACCTCTGCGGCCCGTCCACCTCTGACCACCTGCCTCCTTCGCAGCGCGGCCAGGAAACGCTGAGCTGACTGACCCAGACTTCCCCGTGGGATGGCAGTGATGCGCCACCAGGGACCAAAGGGATTTTTACTAAGCTGCAGCTAGAGAGCTCCCGACCAGGAGGGCGCCTGGGAGAGAGGCGGAGTGGAGAGCGGGGTTCCCTGAGCTCTGAGCTCCTCACAGTGCGCCAGACAGTGACTGGGCCAGGCCTCAAAAGGGCCAACTGAAACCATTGGTTCTAGAAGGCAGACCACCCAGTGAGAGAGGCCACCGTGGAATGGGCCCAGATTAGTGTCAGCTGTGAACACAAAACAGCCAGCCAGCTTGGAAGTGGGCACTGTGCCTCATGCCTGTTAGCCGAGCACTCTGGGAGGCTGAGGCAGGAGGATTACAAGTTTGAGCCCAGCCTGGGCTAAATGCTAAATGTGACTTAGCGAGATGCTGTCTCAAAAACAAAACAAAACAAAACAAAAAACCCAAACAAATAAAAAAACAAAAAAAAACAGAATGTGTGAAGACTTTCTTCATAATCCATAAATGTAAACATCTTTTCAATAATCCATTCGTTATATTTTAGACTTTCTTGCCTCACAGATTGAAAAATGCTCGTGATAGTGAGTGTCCACCTGTGCTGTTTATCTCTACCAAATTCAGTAACATTTACCTGGGAGCTGAACTACTGTGAAGGTTTCTGTGACTTGTCCCTGATTGTAAAATCTGCTTAGTGTCGACTCGTCTACAATCTCAGAGATTGATAAGGTTGCGTACTGCCCGCTAATTTTGATTACTGTCCTCACCAGTCTGCTCTGTGACTTCAACCATTGTCTCAGTTTCATGTCTGCCTTCAGTGAGTCTTTAAATAATTGACAGCCCTACATGCTTCATCCCTTCACTGTGATTTTCTTTCCCCCAGGGAATATGGGAAGAACCCTCTGCCCACGGCTGCATTGCCAACTCCCTCTTTCCCCAGGGGTGAATTATGTAGGTACCAGCAAACATCTGAGTCTCTGAGACTTAAAAATTTAGTTTTCATCCTTTGTCCCAAAATACAACAAATGGTGAAGGGGTGTGAGCAGTTTTGGGTGTCATATCCTGATGGTGAAGGGTACCTCCAGATCCTCATTAAGCAGATGGCAGTCCAAGTAAGTGTGAACATTGGGGTGCCTTGAGAATTCCTCCACCAGATTAAGTAGTCCACCACCCATAATCTCAGTGTCAGTCAAAGTTTCTCGAAAAGGGCAAAATGCTGAAAAGCTTTTTTTGCCAGATCATAGTGTGCATAATTTTTAGACCATTTGCTAATTTATTTCTACTTGCCATTTGAAACTTCTTGAGTCTGACCTTTCCAATCCAGTTTTATCAACATTCCAGTCTTCTGAGCTCCAATCAGGATCTCTATTTAGTCTCAGCTCAGAGCACTCCAAGGCTTCTCCAGCTGGCGTCCTCAAGCCTTTCCAAACTCCTTCCGCAAATCAGTTCCAAAAGCTTCCAATCCACATGGTCAGGCAAAATCACAGCAAAGACCCCACTTCTCTGATACCAATTTCTGTTTTAGTTACTTTTGCGTTAGCTAAGTTTTGGCCTATGTATTTGAGTGACTCCATTTTGTGCTGTTTTCTGGAAGCCTTCTTTTTCTGACAGGCTGAACTGTGTGCTGTGAACTTTGTGCTGTAGGTTTGCTGTGAAGATTTGATAAGGTTGCTGTGACATTAGGTAACTCCTAAGTTAGTCCCAAGGAGTTCTGCGTGCTATAATTTGTAACTTTTAGAACTAACAGCTCTATGCTTTGCTTCTGTATACCTTGTTGATGTAATGGTAGGTTAATGGGTGACACGACACCAACCCCCACCCGTCTTTGAGATATCTTCCGGAGACCAGACACAGGTGAGATGACAGGCAGCTCAACCTCACATGGGCTTTTAGACCCACTTCATGATTGGCTGTTTTCAAAAGAACTTTAGTTTTGTATGGTTGTATCCCACCAAATGTAACAGACACCCTGTAGATTTTAAGTGGTTAATGTTGGCACTATGAGTGCGGTGTAATTGTGATGGTTTTTTTTTTTTTTTTTTTTTTTTTTTGCATATGATGCTGTACCTATATCACTTTTTCTGTAACCTCCCATTCCCAAACTCTCTGTAACCCTGTCTTGGGGCCATTCTCTGCACTCTGTTCTTGAGATCAGGTGTGGCTGTTTAATAAAAACTCTTACCTTCCCTTAAGTGGTGTATGGTGGTCTTTTGAATTCGGCTCTACAACACTTTGGAGGCTCCAGTGAGATCCTTCTTTTACTCTTCAGAGAAGAAGCTTCTCAAATTCTGGCCTGAGTTCGGAATAACCAGGGGGAGGCCTCTGAGAAATCTTTTCTCTTGAAAAGTCTTTTCTCAGCCCTGGCCTTCCTCCCTGGGTTCCAGTGCCAGCACTGAGCAACATAAGCAGTTCTCTTGTGCTTTGTGGATCACCTAGTGCAAAAGGGTTCTGAGGCCCCTTGAGCCTCGGGGTTCTGAGGCCCGTTGAAAGACAAAAGCAAACCCCGCTAGGTGAAAATACCTGGCTAACTGAAAAACCCTGAAGATTGGAAGGTCGGACTTGTCTTCGCTTCCTTCTGGGAACACCCAGAGAGGACGCTCCCTGGACCACAAGTGTATTTGAGTTTTGAAAGCCCATATTTTTGGATTTTTCATGTGTTCTGTATTTGTTGTGGCTTACCGTCTAACCTCCATCGTGGTCCAAAGTCTGACCTTTATGCATTCTGTTATAGGTCATCCAAATTCATCAAATACATCATTCGATTGCATGTTAAATAATTTCTCTGATTTCAGAAAGAGAAGCCAACGTTTTGCCTACCAAGGGCTCCGAGCCCCCTGGTTGCGGACCTTCTGTGAGTTGGAGTGGCCAAACATTGTCGGAGCCAATTGGCCCTCCAAGGGCAATTGAGCCTACTTTGTCTATAGAACTTGTCTCCAGAGTCACCCAGATCAGTTGCCTTACTTTGTTACTTGGATTGACCTCCTACACGATACACCTGACTGGCTGTTGAGGTGCCAGGAGGACACAAAGACTCCTGGCTCAGAGGCCTCTGGTACTCTCCCTGAGAAGACTGTTTCTTCTTGCTGTCCCTTCTCCTCTGAAAAGCTTACTTTTCCCTCCAGAAAAAACCCAGAAGCTGATACTCTCTAGGAACTTGTAAATCCCCTACCCTATTCTGTACCCGCTGTTCCTTCTGCTCCCCTTAGTCCGAATAATTTATTCTTTGACTCTGCTATCTAGGGGACTCCTCAAGTCACTCACATGTAGCCTGCGCCATCTAGTGGTAATCCTGTAGTAAGTCCTCTCCATATAGGTCAGGAGTTCCACACAGTACGTGGAACTAGACCCTCATCTTGACTGAAGCTGGCTTCAGGCTTGCCCTCTCTGAGTTTGGCTCTAATCTCTCTCCCTTCTCGTCTGGCTCCAGTCTCAACTGTTCTGGTACCTGCCACAGCCCTGGCCCTCCTGGCTCCAATCCAGACCCTGAGCTCTAGACCAGCAACACTCCTTCCTCTTCATGAGTCAGCACCTCACCCCAAGGAATACTCTCAATGCCCCTTTTCAGTCTATGTTTCTTTCATCACTTCAGATTGGCATAACTGGAAACAACAGAATCCCTCCTTCTCAAAAAATCCACAAGGGCTCATTGATCTCTTTGACTTAATTTTTGAAACTCATCAGCCAACTTGGAATGATTGTCGCATCTCTTACAGGTTTTGCTGACAGCCGAGGAAAGAAAAAGAGTTCTAAAGGAAGCAGATCAGACTGTGGCGGGGAAGAGGACCCAGATGAGGTGCTCCCCAAGAAACAAACTTATTGAGACCCAAGCACTCCTAATGGTAAGGAGTACTGATGCAATTACTGCCAGGCTCTCCTAAAAGGTTTGTAAATGGCAGCTAGAAAATCGACCAACCTTACTAAGATAATAGAAACTATTCGAAACCAGATGAGTCATCTGCCGCCTTTTTAGAAAGGTTGTATAATGCCTACCACCTCTATACCCCAATAGATCCAGAGGCTGAACAAAATAGACAGGCCACTAGTATGGCCTGTGTGGCACAGTCAGCCACAACCTCCCCAATATACGAAAGAAAATTCAAAAGATAGATGTGTTTGAGGGAAAGCTGATCTCTGAGCTGGTGGGAATAGCCCAAAAAGTTTACAAGAGCAGAGAAGAGCCCAGTTACTCAAGGAAAGGCACTTGGAAAAGTTCTTGTGGTTGCCAGGGGAAAGCACCCAAATAGGCCCTGGCCTTATGGAAATAAGCAACCCCCAGAGAAGATAAAAAGGAATGTTTGAAATAAACAATCTGAAAACATCAAGGGATCTGATGATTTAGGTGGTACTAAGAGACCTGATGGTTTGAGTAACAATCAACGTGCCTCCTGTAAGAAGGAAGGACATTGGAAGAATGAATGTCTACAGATGAGAAAAAAACTAAATCCAGTCCTCCCTGTTACTGAATCAGATACTGAACAATGACGAGGCCATGGCTTTTCCCCGGAAGGACACTGGTTTTCTTGTGGACACAGTGGCTTCATTCTGTGTTCCTAAAGAGCCCATAGGACCCACTACCAAAGATAAGATTTATATTCAAGGAGTCATGGGAAGATACCCTGAAACTCAGGCTAGAATTACCAACCTTGATCAAGGGACTGTTACTCATTCGTTTGTGCTCATACCTGATTCCCCTTTCCTTCTTCTGGAGAAAGACTTATTGTATAAGTTAAAAGCTCTCATTGCTTTCACTGGAGACTCTGTTGACTTAAAATTAGACACCTACTATTTTTAGTTACATGCCCTATTTCTGAAGAATATTAGCTTCTCAAAAGACCTGTGGAAGTGACTTTCCCCTTATTGGAAAAGTGAAAAAAAGAAATTCCAACCATTTGGGCAGAAACTAATCCTTCTGGACTAGCAATAAATTAGGTGTCAATAAAGATTCAGCTAACTAGCGCAGCTACTCCAATCAGAATAAGGCAATATCCTATTAGCCATCAGGCTCTCTCCTAGGGATTGCTAAACATATTAATTGCCTTAGGGAAGCTAAAATCTTACTACCCTTTCATTCTCCTTGGAACACACTTTTACTTCCTGTCCCAAAATCAGGGACCTTGGAGTACAGGCCTATACAAGATCTCAGAGAAGTTAAAAACAGAGTAGAAGCTAGACATCCTACTGTTCCTAACCCATATACTCTCCTCAGTGAGCTTGCTCCAAGTCTCCTGGTGTATACTGTCTTGGCTTTGAAGAATGCTTTCTTTACTTTGCCAGTTACTAAGAGCAGTCAATGCATTTTTGCGTTTGAATGGATTGATCCTAATGGCTCTTATAATGGACAATGAACCTGGACAGAATTGCCCCAAGAGTTCAAAAATTTACCTATTCTGTTCGATGAGGCCCTCTGGAGAGATTTAATTCCTATCTGGGAGGCTCATCCAGATATTACTTTACTTCAATAGGTTGATGATTTATTTTTGGCAGCTAATTCTATAGAAAACTGCTCAAATGCCACTGAAGATTAATTAAGGGAACTGGACTCTCTAGGTTATAAGGTGTCTATTAAAAAAGCTCAAATTTGTTTAGACACCATAAGCTACTTAGGGTATCAAATTCAGAATAGGAAGCACTCACTGGGGCCTGACAGAGTTCAAGCCTTATTAAATATATACAAGCCAACCTCCAAGAGACAAGTCAGAGAATTTCTGGGAGCTGTGGGCTACTGTCATCTGTGGATAACACGATTTGCTGAGATCACTAAGCTGCTCTATACCACCACTGAGGTAAAGAGCCTGACCTGACTTGGGGGAAAAAAAGAAAACCAGCCTTCTAATCAACTTAAATGAACACTGTCTCAAGTTCCTGCCTTGGCCCTGCCTGATGCTACTAAGTTCTTTCAGCTGTTTGTGCATGAAGTCTGAAGAACAGACAAAGGGGTCCTTCACCTGTGGCGAAGACTGGTAGCCTATCTGACCAAAGGTCTAGACTCAGTGGCGACAGGGTGGCCCAACTTCCTCAGGGTGATTGTGGCCACCGCCTTGCTGGTCAAGGAAGCCACAAACCTAACACTGGGGAAAAATCTTCACATTGTAAGACCCCACTCAGTGGAGTCCTTGCTCCAGTCTCTCCCAGGCCAATGAATTTCAAATGCACAGATAACTCAATATTAGGTGTTACAGCTAGACCCGCCTCACATCACCTTCCTAAAGATGGAAGTCCTGAATCCTGCATCCTTGCTGCCTGACGATGATCTGGAGGTTCCCTTGCACGATTGCCTCAAGACCTTGAGTACCCTGACAGGACTGAGGGAAGACTTGTGAGACCAGCCTCTGCCAGATGTGGAATTTGAGCTTTACCCCGATGGCAGTAGCTTCATGAGGGAAGGCATCAGATATCTGGGCACAGCAGTGGTGTCACAGGATCAAATCATGAGGGCTCAGGCACTTGGGTGGGGAACTTCAGCTCCAAAGGCTGAATTAATAGCTTTGCCTCAAGCACTGCAATGGGCCAAAGGAAAGACTATGAACATTTATACAGACAGTGGTATGCCTTTGATACGGCTCATACAAGGAGCCATGTATAAAGAAAAAGGACTACTGACCTCAGGGGGAAAGGAGATTAAAAATAAGGAAGAAATCTTGGCACTACTTGAAACTATTTGGTTACCAAAAACTGTAACAATTACACATTGTAGAAGTCATCAAAAAACTGATTTCCCCCAGGCTAAAGGAAATGCCTTTGCAGATCAGGTGGCAAAGGAGACTCCCAAAAGGGAAGTTCTACCAATCGAAATTCTACCTTTATTACCATCTCGGTTCCTACCAATAAAGCCTTCCTACACTATAGAGGAACTCTAATTGATCAAACACCTGAAGGCCAAGAAGATTGTGCAACAATGGTACGGCCCTGAAGATGAACATTTGGTCTTGCTGGGTGAATAGGAAAACAATGGCTTCAACAAACTCATGAGTCCACACATCTTGGGACAGCTAAATTAATTGAGTTTGCTCAGAGAGGCTTTTTCATACCAAATTTAAATAAAATGGCTAACAACATCATTGAAAGATGTAAAACTTGTGCTCAAACTAATCCTTCTTCTAAGTTCAAATTTTCAGGTCAAAGTCTACACTGACAACTGCCTAGAGAAACGTGGGAACTAAAATTGGATAATGTTACTCTTGTTATGTCTTTTCTCCACCTGGCTTTGGGAAGCCAACATGCTCTTGTGCAATATGAATGAATTTAACTAGAACCTCTGATGGGACCTTGGTGGCAAACACCACTTCCGATGGTCCCACTCCCAGGTCTCCCCAATTTAGCTTTGACCTATGTCTTCGTCTTGGTGATAATTGGATTTCACACCCTTCTCCTTCAATTCTGGGATGGCATTACTTCCAAAGAACCTGGCTTAGTCCTTAAAAATTATATGTTTTCGCAGCTGAGGGAGGTTAAGTCTGCCTGCCACAAGGTTGGACAATTTCACTGTGCTACTTGGAATTGTGTAACTCTAGCCCCTTGGCTCTCTGACATAAATTTAAACGAGGAAATCATAAACAAGGATCTGAAAACCCAATCCTCATAACTGTGAAAAACTGGGATACGGGCAAAGCGTGAGGACTTCGTACCTATATGTGATCAGAGGATCCTGGTAGTGAATTTACCATCCAAAGGTTTAAGGTAATTTCTTTAGAGCCTATAGTTTCCGTTAGTCCCAATCTCATTCTTAATCCAATTAATGAGATAAAAGAACACTCTATCTGATAAAAATTTAAATCTCACTGGCTCACAAGCTCCTAAAAATGATATAGTAGACCAGGAAGCCCTTTTGTCTGGGCTTTATCACTCTTTATATTACACTGATAAGTTCTTAAATGATATCAATCCAATGCTACTCAGGATTGTTGGTTATCTTTGGATCCCTGTTCCCTATATTCTGTGGGAATCAGAACTTTAACCTTAGTGGGACCCGTTAAAACATACATCCTCATATTAAATCTACAGACCCGACCCTCTTGATTATGTACATGGAGAAAGAAACCATTCCTCACTCTCAGAGGGCTGCAAGGTCAAGGACATTGTATACTCTCTGTAACTATAGAGTCAACCAATCAAAATATGAACATTATTGCAATTGCACTCAATCTATTTTTCAGACCCAAGCAACCAGACTCAGGCCTCTTACTATTCAGTTCTACCTAAGGGAACTTGGTTTGCTTGCACTAACTCCCTGTCTCGATACCTATGCATTGATCACAAAACAAGATTTATGTATTCTTGTTCATTTCTTGCCCCAATATGTTATTATTCTGATGAAGGAGGAAGACAGCACATGTTTCCCCAACTTTTCAAGATTTAACAGGGAATCTACTTCCACAATCCTCGTTTCTTTACTAATAGGAGTTGGAGTTGCAGTCTCAAACAGAGTAGGAACTGCTGCCTTCATTAAAGGAGATAAAAATTATCAATATTTAAAGGAAAAAAATAAATCAGGATATGGAAAAAATGGAAACATCTATTACTTGCTTGTCAATTTCACTTAACTCTGGTTGAAGTGGTTTTACAAAACAGTAGGGGATTAGACTTGTTCTTTACACAACAGGGAGGATTCTGCACAGCGCTAGGAGAACAATGCTGCTTTTATGTAAATCATTCTGGTGTAATCCAAGAGAGCTTGTGTTTGGTCCACCAGCGACCTGAGAACGCTCAAGGCTGGTATGAATTCTTGTTCTCCGGTCTCCGTGGCTCACCACTCATATAAGCAAAGCAGCTCATCACCGGGGCAGGACCTGGAAGCACAGATCTCCACCCTTCTTCTCTGCCATCCCCCAAAGAGCTTCCTTCTGGCTTGCATCTGCCATGTGCTTCCACTGTTGTCCGCTTCCCATGAATGGACTGTGTGGGACCTTCTGAAACTATGAACTAAAGTAAATCTTTCCTCCTTTGAGTTGTAGATGTCAGATACTCTGTTTCAGCAATGAGAAAGTAACTAAGACAATATGTATTTGTGATACATAATATTTGAGTTTGACGAATTAGAGCACATGTATACAGCATCTTAGTCATTTTTCCCTTTCCCCTTCCCATCCCTTATATATCTCCCTTTTCCCCAATATCCTCCACAAAGCGTATCTCTCTTTTTACTACTAGCTCTCTTCATTCCTAATTTCTGTATCTTCAGATTGGGATGGTTTTTTTACTGGTACAATTATGTACTGCTAAAATAAATCAGTAAGCAAATTTTTTTAAATAACTGAATTCAATAACTGAAGTGACACAAATTATCTTACGGCTTGCCAATATTCTTAAAATGTTAACTAGTTAATCAGCTAAAAGCTGTAATGTAAAAGAAACAGCTCCATTTCAACAGGAACAGAAAAAAATACTTAGGAAAAATTTATTTTAAAAGTATGGAACTGATAAAGGGAAAACTTTCAAACATTCAATGTAAAAGTAGATCTTAAAGGAGGAAGAGTTTAATTTTGCTCACAGTTTCTGAAAGTCTCAATCACTTCATGGGTGGCCGGCAACAGTGGAAGCACATGACGGAGGCAGGAGTAGAGGCAGCTCCTCACAGCATCTACCAGAAGACTTTGAGATCCAATAAACAAATTCAGCCAAGTTGCAGGATATAAAATCAGTACACATAAATCAAAAGCATTCCTCTATAGTAGCAGTGAAAACACAAGGAAGAAGCTTAGAAAAACAATGTCATTCACAGTTGCCTCAAAGGACACCAAATACCTAGGAATCAACCTAAGCAAGCAAGTGAAGGACCTCTGTACTGAAAACTATAGTAAGAGAAAAAGAAATCAAAGAGAATTTTGGAAAATGGAAAGACACCCCTCTTTCTGAATAGGTAGAACAAATGTCAAAATGGCCATACTACCCAACAGATATACAGACTCATTGCAATCCCAA
Source organism: Ctenodactylus gundi (assembly GCA_004027205.1). Lineage (NCBI taxonomy): Eukaryota > Metazoa > Chordata > Mammalia > Rodentia > Ctenodactylidae > Ctenodactylus > Ctenodactylus gundi. The sequence continues at coordinate 27,636 of PVKB01005827.1, forward strand.
TCAAGATCCCAACAGCATTTTTCACAGAACTATAAAACATGGGGTGAAAAGTTATGTGCAACTTGAACAGATCCAGAATAGCCGAAACAATCCTAAAAAACAAAACAAAAGCAAGTGGCATCACCAATACCAGATATCAAATTATGTTACACAGTTACAGTGATAAAAACCACATGGCATTGGTAGATCAATAGAAAAGAACTGAAGAATCAGAAACATCCCTGAGTACTTACCATCTGATCTTCAACAAAGGGGCCAAAAATATATGCTGAAGTAAAGATGGGCTCTTTTAACAAATGGTGCTGGCAAAACCGGCTAACCACATGCAGAAGAATTAAACTAGACCCACATCTTTCATCAAGCACCAATATCAAATCAAAATGGATCAAAGACTTAGACATTAAAATTGAAACACTGAGCTTGTTAGGAGAAAAACAATGGACAAACCCTTGAAGACACAGGTGTAGGCAACAACTTTCTCAATAAAACACCCCAATCATGTGAGGTAACACCAAGAATCAACAAATGAAATTCTATCAAATTAAAAAGCTTACCCACAGGAAAAAGAAATCAACAGACTGAGGAGGGCACTCACAAAATAGAAAAATATCTTTGCCAGCTACTCCTCAGAGAGAAGATTATTATCAAGAATATACAAAGAACTAAAAAAAAAATTAGACTCTCCAAAGTAACTGACATAATTTTAAAAATGGGAATTTGAAATGAATAAATAGTTCTCAGAAGTCTGAACAGCCAATAGATACATGAAAAAATGTTCAGCATCTGTAGTTATCAGAGAAATACAAATCAAATCAACACTGAGGTTCCATCTAATGCCAATAAGAATGATGGGTGTCAAGAACTAAAAAACAACCAATGTTGGAGAGGCTGTAGGAAAAAAGGAACTCTCCTACATTGCTGATGTGATTGCAAACTGGCACAACCACAATGAAAAGCAGTATGGCGATTCCTCAAAAAACTGAAAATTAATATTCCATTTAACCCATTTATAGCTTTTCTGGGGATTTTCCCAAAAGATTTAAAGTCATCATATAAGAGTGATACATCCATGCCCATGTTTATAGCAGCACAATCCACAATAGCCGAATCTTGGAAGAAGCCAACATGCCAACCACAGATGAATGGATAAAGAAGGTGTTGTATATCTACCTAACGGAGCATCACTTCGCCATAAAGGACAAATTCGAGTTATTATAGAAAAACAGATACATCTTTAGACGATTACACTTAGTGAAGTAAGACAGAGAAAGTTAAATATCATATGGTTTCTCTAATATGAGAAAAACAAACTATAAAAAAAGTAAAAGAGAGCTGGGAGAAGCAAGAAGATGGACTTTGTGGAGAGGGACAGGAAAAGGCTGGGGTGATAAGGCAGGGAGGGGGAGGGGATGTGATGCATGATACATAAACAAATAAAAAATGAAAATAAAAAGGGACATATGTAACCCTGCATGGTGGCACATGGCTGTAATGCCAGCAAGCTGGAGGCAGAAGCTGGATGATTGCTGTGAGTTTGAGACCAGCCTGGGCTACATGGTGAGTCCGTGACCAGCCTGGACTATAAAGTGAGACCCTGTCTCAAAAAAAAAGTAAAAATGTGATGATCCTTAGCATGCTATTCTATCGATGGTGGCTGAATTAATTCATATTTGTATATAAAATAATAATAATTGGCCATAGGCACTAAGGACTGCTAGACAAAGCCCCCTTCATGTCTGAGAAAGCAGCTGCTGGAATCAGTTCGCTTTAGTTTTCCCCATAATGGGTGGGTTCTTTGGTTTTATCTAGGGCCCTCAACTCCCAAGATTAGAGAGAATATTACTGTTAGTAAATCAATTGTGATTTAAGGGAAAGTAAAAGAACTGTGTAAGATCACAGTGGCCACCAGGTGCCCCCCTGTAGCAGCCGCAACAGAGGCTCCGTTCCCACCTCAAGCCCATGCCAAGCCAGCACAGGAAAAACTGGGCCAAACCTGTCAGGGCACCAATGCCAAGGAGGAAACGCTGCCGAAGCACAAAGACAATGGAAGAAGATCTGGAATGTGAGCCTGCGCTCGAGCCGGAGCCTGAACACAAGCTGCTACAGGGAGTCAATCAAGCTACCTGGCAGGCCGAGTCTCTCAGGTTACACAAAGCCTGCGCTGGGTCCTGACAGAGGACAGAGTTAAGGCTGCACCCTACCTCAGGATGCCAGAGGAGACGAACAAGGCCTCTGGACAGCCTGTGGAAATTACCAAGGTCCCAGTGGGATACATCCGAGATAACTGGTAGATTTAAATTCTATAATTCAAATTAATCTTTTTGTCTGACTGATATGCCTAAAGCATTTCTTATGAACAGCTCTGGGATAACTTTTAAATTGTAACTTCAGAATGAACTCCTTACTCATTTTTTTCTGCTTAATGCTGGTGCGAAGATGATTTTGTTAATCAAGGGCAAATAAAAGCTTAAAGGCTTGCCAGCCCTGGTGGGAAGTGATCTATTTGCTCTTCTTCCCAATTTCGGTATAAGATAACTCAAGATTCCTAGAAATCTGTTATTTAGCTATCCCTAATTAAAATTTACATCTCTGAGATTAAAAAAATGTAGCAGGAATACGTTAAAATCTATCCAATTGGGCTTACAATTAAAGAAATTAATTGAGTAAGATGTTATATTTAAAAAGAAATATACGTAAGGATCTTTTTGATAAAGAAGGATGAATAATTTTTAAAATATTTGGATAAAAAGGAATTAACGTAGAATTTTGTTTTATAAAAATGGAACAAGAAAGATGAGGACAATATCAGAACGTGAAAGCCACAAAAAATTAGAACAGAATATGTGAAAAAAGCTTCACACAGAATGAGGCTTGTAAAAGTTTTTTGGATATGCAAGTTAGTCATAATTAAAATTATTTAAAGAGTATTTTAAAATCAATCTTCTAAAATGGGTGTAAAACTAGAATCTTATCTCCAACATTGATCAGATGTACAGAGCTGACTTACTTTCTTTTAATAAAACTAAATTCCATGTGTTTCATGTGGTATTAAAAAAAGTAAGTATGACTAAGCCCATGTTAGAGTTTAATATGTTTCATAGTTGGGGTAATTAAATGTCACGCAGTTAAAAAAAACTTCCTCCTCATATTAAAAAGCAACAGTTAATGACAACAACAACAAAATCCAAGCAAGGTAGTAATGTCTGTCCTCCTTCTGTATGCATGAGGGGGATTCCCCCAGGTCATACAGTCTTACCATTGTATTTAAAGAAACTGACTACCTAGAAAACATTTTGCTCTATCATTTTGCTATGCTAGCAGGGCTTGTCATAATCTATTTTTTCTCTGGGTTTTGAATAGTAAAAATTGGTTACAATGGTGTGCCACTCAGGGCCATAACTAAAGGTGGACATGACAGTATTATAATGGTGTGCAGGCACACAGGGAAAAATGTGCCATCCCTGAGAAAAAGTAGGACATTTGGTACTATGTCTCTAAAACACTCTTCTCCATTCCCAATACTCTCACCAAGTCAATGGGCACTTTAATTGGACAGGGACCAAAATATCAGAATGAATATTACCTAAAGGACATTGAGAACTGTCCAAACTAGCTCTATCCGTAAGAGCTGCCTTCCTACCCATATACTAAGCCTGTCATTCCTTGGAATGCTGGCTGTACAATGGAAACAATAAGGTTGCATTCTAGTATTGAATCTGCTCTTAGTTAAAAAAAGAATGATATAAATACCTAAAAGAAAGTTTGTGTTCTATCAGATAATTTTTCCTGTTTCCTGCTAATAACCCTAGATCAATTACCTATGAAAACTGAGTCTTAACAGAGCCACAGTTTGTTAAAGTGATAAGTTTGTTAAATGCTCAGTTTATAATTTCTAAGTTAAATAAACAACAATAATTGTAAATTGTTATAATATATTCGGTGCTCCATATACCTAGAACTAGAGATATGTATGTATCTGTATTCTAAACATACAGTGTAAATGAAGTTTGTAAAACTGGAGATACATATACCCAGTAATCAGTAAGTGCTCTCTTTTACACAACATACATCTGGATTTTTTTGTTTGTTTGTTTGTTTTGTTTTTTGAGACAGGATCTCATTTTGTCACCCAGGCTGGCCCGGAAATCACTATGTAGCTCATGCTGGCCTTGAACTCACCATGCCTGGCTACACCTCGGTCTTAAACATCTATAATAAACAAAACTCTTTGACATGTCTGTTTTTTGTATTTAATACAATTCGACAGTGGCAATTCAATTCTGGTTAACATATGTTGGCTTTAATAAGTGCTTTGTTATAGTATAAGTAAAATAAATTTGTATATTCAGGAATGAGTCATTAACAGTATTTCTTAAGCTTTCAGATGTAATGCTGTCCTTTAATTCCTGTCTGTGCTATTAACTTATGTAAGATCTGGTATAGGATTCTAATCTCTGCCTTAATGGTAGAAAACTAAGTTACTCTGTAAAAAAAACTTTAATGATATGTAAACATTTCTATAAAAGTGTACTGTTGATTTCTGTTAAATACATTAGTGTACCCCAGCTATACAATCTTTCCAAAGTACAGAACTTAAAAAGGACACCTTGTCGTAGTAGACCCCAGCCTCAGTTGCCTATAGCACCTGTTAGAGTCTGAATCTGGAATGTTCCCCACATCCTCATGCCTTTGGATGTTGTTCAGTGTGGATGGAACCGTGTGCTGCTCAAAGGTGTGGCCTGGGCAGCACAGGCAAGGCGCTGGGATGTGACCTGGGCCATGGAGTGAGACTCTGTATGCAAGCTTCCTTGCTCTCCCGGCTCCTGTCTTCCATGCTGTGAGCAACCTTTCTCCAGCACACCCTGCACTTCTGCAATTGCCAGCCACCCACATACAGACTAACTTCAGAGGCTGTGCACTAAGACAAAGCCTTCCTCCTTTAAACTGCGTGTCCAGTGTTCTGCCCTAGCAATGAAAAAGTAACTAAGAGAATACTGTAACATTTTTGGGTCTGTAGTTATGTATTCCTAGTTGGATTATAATAGTTAGAGGTACCTAAACATTGTCCATTCCAAACGGCAACACTTTGATGAAAGGATTAAATATCAGGCAAATGAAAATATATCTACAAACGAAAAGGAATTCACTGGACTTAATCTCAATATACTATCAGTCAGAATTATGATCTTAACATGCTATATAATATAAATAAAAAGTCTTATCAATTGCTAAACTCTTCAAAATTCTAACTATGCTGTTCCAAGTCTTCAGTCATCCCTAGTTCTGAGTCTTTTCTGGAACACTTCCCGTCCCCTGGGCGCCTCCGCACTGTTCCTGGACAGTGTACTCCAATCTCAGTGAGCTCCTGTCTTTCCTGTGTCCCTTGACTGGTGGTAGACTTTTCACCACCTATGTCAGTGCCCTCCATACTGCATCAGGTGCTGCATAAAGTTGCAAAGTAGTTTGGATCAGACTCAGCCTGAAAGGACACCTTCTCTAGGCGGTGTAAAATATTTCTTCCACACCCTAGAGCTGCAATTTATTTCCAGACATATTGTAAGCAGAAAGTCTCAGATGGCTAACAGGAATGCACTGACCATAGGTTAACTTCCCCATTCAATAAGCACATGGTTAAAGAAAATCTTTGCATTCACAGTTACATCACACAAATTACCCACTGCACTCTCTGTTCACAACAAACGAAGAAGGTAGGTTAAATGGCATGTAATAAAGGCGGGGGAGAGAAAAAAGGAAGAAAATGACAGTGGCTCGTGAAGCGGCCTCTAAGGAGATATTACTGGCAGAGAAAGGCCCAAATTTTAAATCCTAATTTAATTTTAACTCCTTTTAAGAAGTCGGGTTGCAAGGGCTCTGGAAGGAAGGAGAGCTTAACAGACAGGAAGAGCAACAGAAGCAGGGCCCAGGCTGGACGGAGCCTGTTGCAGGGATGGGGAGAAGGGCCTCGTGGCTGGAGCAGAGAACCGGGCGAGGTGGAGGCTGGGCGCCCCAGTCCTCACGCCTGCTCCTGGTAGGGTGTTACCCTCCCAGCTCTTCTTCCTGTTCTCATAGCGTTTTATATTGAAGGCTGTTACGTGCTAACGATTTGCCTAATCTAACAACACTATGAATGAATGTATTTAAGGGCAACACAATTAAGTGCTACGTGGCATTCTTATTTTTCAAGTTGATTCAAGGGAATATATTCAAAAGTTTCAAATATCAAGATCCTTTCTTCCTCTCTGCCCTTTTATCTTGTTTATGAGTTTCCACTTGTGACTTTGGAGGCCTGCTAGATGTATAAGGAAATTGATTTTATAGTCATTTCTTCCTTCTTCAAAAATTCAAGATAAAAAATTATTAAAGATACTCTTGTATTGCTTTTAGTCCAAATAGGGACTTTGAAAATATTAAGTTTTCATGTTCCAGCAAGAAGACTAACTTTATCCAATACAAACTATTCATTACACTTTAGCCTTCTCGGCCCCCACTGTAATGGCTGCTGTGTGTCCTGAGGCTCCTCCTTAGGCCGCCGTGCTGAGCTCTGGCACAGAGAGCCAGTGTTCCACAGCTGAGCTACAGCTGTGCATTTTAACCCTGAGTTGTTCTCTAAAGAGCTCGTGATCTTAATTAAACTGCTAGGATTGCCAGGCCTTTCCTAGTATCCCTACCCGCTTTCTAAGAAGAAGGGATAGGCCTTCTGAGGAAACACCTCCTAGGTGAGGGGGAAGCAAACTAACTGGAGTCCTCCATTTTTCCCTGGGGGTCCCAAAGGTGCAAGTGAGGACTGAGGAGCTGGACTTGGAGGAGGATGTCTGTCAGTAGTTGGGAGGGCTCACAGGACCCTCTGGCACAGGCATCTGAGGAGGGAGAGCACCAGGAGCATGCAGCCAAGAGCACTAGGCAGCACTTGCTGGTTTTTATTCCTGTGCTCATTCAGGGGGAAGGGATGAAGGATGCATTTGCTTTAGCGAGACCAGAGCAGTGACCCCCGCTAAAATACATCAGGAGTCTACATACTCATCCTGGGGTGGCTTGCTCTGATGGGTATTTGATTTTGCTAAAGCTGTGAGTCCTTTCTAAGTCTTCCCAGGGATAAGAGGCATCTTTCCAGAATGAAAGGGAAGTTCAGAGGCCTTATTCTGCAAGTATTGAAGATATTGCCAAGGAATAACTCTTTGTTTTATATCTTTTACCTCCTGAGAATTTGGAAATTAGGAATTAAGGAAATAAGTTTTGGGCTGTGTGAAATGTGACCGGTTGACTTACAGAATTCTTTTTGGTTTGACATCAGGTGTATTTTCTCTCTCTCTCTGGATTGAGCTGGTACCATAGGAACCGGATTCTTCACACTGAGCTATATCCCAGCCCCCTTTTATTTTGACACAGTCTTGGTAAGTTACTAAGTAGCCTTGGCTGGGCTTGAACTTGAGAACCTCCCACCTCAGTCTTTCAAAGTGCTGGGGTTACAGGCCTGGGTTCCATCTCAGCTATTTTTGTTGCCTTGATCATATTAGCTTACTAAACTCTCTTTTTGCAACTTTCTTTCAGCGTTCCTTTTTCACCATAAATTGCATTGGATGTATAAACAGAGGAAGTCTCGGAAACCATTTCTACTTTGTTTTTTTTTTTTTTTCTTTCTGCAAACAACATCCCTTTGTGGGTTTAGTCAGAGATCTAGTACTAATCAACACCAAAATAAATAGACCCTTAAAACTGTCAGTGACACACACAGGCCAGTTCTGTAGCCTGAGTGCTGCAGAGCCAGGCCAGATGGCTGAGCCGGCTCCTGACCCACATACTGTGTGTTCTGTAGCTCTTGGTGCTGGTAGCATGGGCAGCTGACACCACTTTGGGTTTTCTGAAGGCCTCCAGGAGGGTCGATTTCCCCCCTACCTTTGGTTCTGTGAGGCTTCTTCAGAAATAAACTCTGCAGTGACACAAGTGGTACTTGACTGTGGTTAGAGGGCACTACTGGCCAAGGCACAGCCTGGAAATTCTAAACTCCGGAATGGCCACCAGCGTGTTCTGCAATTGTGTTCCAGTCTCGATCCCCCTCCCCCCCTACACCCAACACTCTGATATGTAATAGAGAGGAGCAGTGCTGCTGTTTAGCTGAATCTTCAAGTACTACAGCAAGAGGTATTTGTTACACAACTCTGTAGCGCAGTACGAGTTCATCTTGCACAGGCTGGATGAAGTAGAGGGACCTTCCCTCTGCTCATCTAGGTGCTTCATCGCTGCTGAAGTTGAGGAGAAGCTGCGTTCCTTTCCATCTGTAGCACACATAGCACCTGGCAGTTTTTTTTTTTTTTATGGGAGTAGCTGAAATCTTGTGCCCGAGTCCCCATATAAATAAACAGTGGGATGTCTGGACCTCAGGAAGGGATTTAAGAGGTTATGATATGGAGGTATCATCCTTCTCTGCCCCAGCAAAAGAATGGTTTTTCACCTTTAAGCTCATGAGACTATACTGCAGGTATCTCCTAGGTCTGTACGGGACAGTAACTGATAAGACAAAGAAAATAATTACATGCAACAAACACATACCAAGAAATTCTCTTCAGTTGTCTTATGGGATGAGCTCAGAAACGAACAGGACCTCTGGATTTGCCTACCCCTAGCCTTTGCAGGGCGAGTCCATGGTCAGCAAGTAAAGTCTTAGGAGGTTCTTCCCTCTTCTTTTTTTAGTTTTCTTTCCTCCTTTTTTTTTTTTTTTTTTTTTTTTTGAGAAAGGGTCTCACTCTTTAGTCCGGGCTGGTCCTGAACTCATAATGTAGCTCAGGTGGCCTCAAATTCACAGCAATCCTTCTGTCTCAGCCTCCCAAGTGCTGGTATTACAGGCATGCACCACCATGTCTGGCTCATGTGATGCTGGGGAATCAAACCCAGGGCCTTGTGCATGTTAGGCAAGTGCTTTAACCACTGAGTTATGGCCTTAGCCCAGGGGTGGGTGTTTTGAAAGAGGCTTTAACTTAATGGTGAGGAGACAGACCATGACGAAAGGAATTCCTGTGGACCTTCATCTTGTAGAGTGGACCTTCCCCGTTTGTGCATACTGACTGGTCATTGGGCGTGGGTGTTAACATGGATTTGTTTTAGAGTCTATGGGACTTCCAAGTACACCCATCTTTTTTCGTGATTCCTTTTCATGACCTGTTTGTGAGGCTACAGGGATTGCTCCTAAGCCAAAGTGCTGGACTGGAACCCGCTTAGCATTTTCCTGTTTACCGCTTCTCAATGCATTACAGCTTCTTGACTTCAAATAGTGTATGAGCACCCCAAAAACATGTTGTGGGTTGTCTTCTAGAGTTTGGCTCCTGTTTCCCAATAATGCCATAAAAATGGCCTGCCAAATAAATTCCCAGGAACTACAAAGAATAAATTCCCTTCCTCATATAACTGTAGATAATGGAGGCTTCAGCTGACCACCTGGCTGGGCGCCCAGAGTTAAGGGAAACCAAATTGCAGAGCATCTCTTGGCAGTGCTTTCAGAGTTGATTCTGTGCATGACATGGATGAGTTTTCCATCTAAGGAAATTTGCACATAGCATTCATCTCTGCTGGGGCTGTTGGAGTCCATAAAGTACAATTGTTACTTATCCTGCTTGCTTCCCAATTAGTATGTATTATAAAAGGTCAGTTTTTGTTGAATGAATTTGTGGTGCTACGGATAGAAAGAATCCCTTCATGTGGGGATTTTATAACATCTTTATCATTTAGTGTTCTATCTGATGAGACTGGGCATGTTTAGGGTGGCCATATACTTAGTGTTTATCTGGGAAAAGATAATATATTCAAATTAGAGTGATTCAGAGAGGGCTTATTCACAAAGGCTTCTCTTTCTTTCTTTCTTTCTTTCTTTTTCTTCCTTGTACTTCAAATCAAGCCTAGCACATTCACACTGAGCTATATCCCCAGCCTCTTTTATTTTAGATTTTGAAGCAGGATCATTAAACTACCCAGGATTGTCCCTCAGTCTACCAATGAGGTAGAATTATAGGCCTGCACCACAGGGCTAACAGAGGTGTATATTAATAGGTGCGACTGTGTGCCACTAACATAAGGAGCAGCATAGCAACCCAGTGAAGTGGCTACTAGCTCTGGAGCAAGAGGAAAGGAAGAAGCAGGTGATAACTAGAACCTGGAAGAGTCCCGTAGGGAGGCTGCCTTCAGAGCAGCCTCCTATAGAGAGTCAATGGAGGGCTAAGGCAAGCAGGCAGCCAAAGGCCACTCGTGCTTTTCCATCCTACTTCTGCTTGGCCTCTTGGCTCCACTGGCTGACTCTAGTGAGATACCAGCAGGCACAGGAGCTCTTTGGTTTGACCTCATTGGCTTCAGGGCTGAAGGTGGGATTGATAGAGAAGATTACGTGGCAAAAGGAGGCATCTGGCCCGTGTTCCAATTAATGTGGATGCCTGTTTATTGCTACAAGAAACATGAAATTTCCATAGAAAACTTTTACTCACTTTCATTAAGCAGCTTTATTGCGTTATTATGAACATGTGAACAACATATAAAGTGTTACATACAATTTGATACATTTTGAGATTCTATATATCATCTCTTTGTCTATTTATCTATATCTGTGATACCATCACCAAAATCAAGGTAGTGGCTTATTCATCACTCTCAAAATAAGTCCACCCACTTTATTAACATAAGTTTATTCCATGTGCCTCTTTTAGGAAAGGGTGGATGGATATGGAATTAGGTCATAGTGGTGTGTTTACAAAAATTCGTTCTGGAAAAAGTTATGCAAAATGGTAAAATTGAAGATTGTGTCAGAGCTTATCAGAAAAGGAATTGTAGTTTGTAATAAATACGAAAAAGATTGTGAAATTGAAAGTTTTTTCTTTTTTACTTTATATTTGCTTATTTCCAAATGTTTAAGACAAAAGAAGAAGAATAGGACAAAGCAAAACAAAAAGTTATTTTGAACCGGATCTGAGTGCTAAGTATATGAATCTGGGAAAATCAGTGATAAGTAGAAAGTACCAGTAGAACTACTGATTAGCAGTATTAATGTAGGGGTCGCCCTCCAGCCGAGTAACACACTCTGAGAGTCGTTTCAGTGAATGCAGTCTCACTTTATTTAGGAAGTACAGGGGCTTAAATAGACTAAGGAAGCTATCTTGGGCCAATCAGCAAGGCCTCAATCAGCAGGGGGGGGGGCGGGGTTCACCCAGGGGGAGGAAATGAGTATGGGAAGGAGGATGCGTTAAGATCCGGTGTTTTAGCAAAACAACACCTGGCTCAAATTACAAGCAGTAACACCTGACTTAAATTACAAGCAGTAACACTTTTTTGTGGGAAGGAACTTGGCCAAGGTCAGCAATGCTGAGGCTCTCAGGCCCTGAGGACCCTAGCATATTAGTGTACATTTTATATGACTATAATGTTCGTCTGTACCAAAACACACCCTATGGGCCATCTATGGCCTCATGTATGCTTGTTTCCTCAGAGGCATATTGATTATAGGGAGAGGCTGTTTTCAGTAACAGCGCTGGCAGGCGGTACTGTGACCACTGTTATGTTTTCTATGCACATTTCATTCATTGGGCCTGACTAAACTATTGAAGTGAGTTACTGAAGTTATTGCCTAAGGTTATAAAGGTAGTGATAGAGCCGGGATGGGACATAATCCCCTGAGCTTTAGTTGTTTTCCCCCAAATTATTCTTTTAATTATGTACATGATACATAATAATTACTCTCATCTTGAGGAATTAGTGCATATGCATATTGCATCTTGAACATTTTTATAATTTGCTTTAAAATTATTACAAAAATCACTTGCAGACACATTTCTTACTATGGATTAGTAACAGATGTAGACCTCAGAGAATCATGGCTGACATTTTCCACTTCCTGTGTGTGTTTCTAGAGCCATGGAGTGTTTTAGGGAGCTCTGGAGCTCCCAGTGCTTGGGAGGCCAGTGTCTGGGGCAGTCACGTCTAAAAGGAGGAACACCTCACTGGCTAAGGTAGAACCAGGATGCTGTTACAGGTCACACTTTAGGAAGGAAGAGCTGTAGGCAAAGAAGGAGCCCCATGGGGATATATTGTGGTGCTGCAGGAGTGCAGTGGCAACCATAGGCACGGGGCTGCACTGGCTTCTGCGTGGCCTTTGAACTGACCAGACAAGTTCAGGTCTCCATGTCTTTGCAGCGCTTATTCCCTGTGCCTGGACTGCTCTTGGCCAGGTTCACTGAGGCTCCCATCCTGTCGTGCTCAGTTGCCTGCTCAAGTATTTCCTCCTTAGAGGAGCTTTCCGTATTACCTGTCACTCTGTCACTATTGCTCCCTCCTGTGTAGTTTCTTTTTTTCCGTAGCAATGATCACTCCGAGACATTAAAGCATCAGCTCTCAAACAACTTGCCCTCAGGATCTCTGCCTTCTCTTTGAAAAAGCATGGGGACCCACATAGTGTGGACTTTTGTGAGTTGTGCTATTTGAAATTTACCATATTAGAAATTAAGACAAATTATAAAAATATTTTACTCAATAAAAATTTCATTACATGTTATCATAAACAGAAATTCCTTTGCTTTCCAAAACAGAACAATCGAGCAGGGTAGCACTGTTTTTGCATTTTCTACATGCTTTCTGTTAATAGAACTTAGAGTGTTACAAGGGCTTCAAACTTTTAATCTGATAGAAAGGATTGAAATATATTTTTGGTGTCAGTCGAGGAAGAAAAACTAGCCTCACCACAGACTTGTAGTTTTTCCTTTAATGGAAAAGGCAGGGATATTTTAATAAAATTTTCATATATATGCACTTCCCAATCTACAATCGTTCAACTTAAAAAAATTTTTTTGGGGGGACAGAATCTTGCTCGGTAGTCTGGACTGGTCCTGAACTCACATGGGAGCCCAGGATGGCCTAGAACTCCCGGTAGGCAGTCTTCCTGCCTCATCCTCCCAAATGCTAGGATTATGGGCATGCATCATAACACCTAGCGTATGTGGTGCTAGGGAATAGAACCAAGGGCCTTGTGCTTATTAGGTGTGTGTCTAACTGCTGTGCTATTCCTCCAGCTCCTCAACGTTTTTTAAAACTTTAAAATACAGAATCACACCCATAAAAATTATATCTATTCTATTTTTCATTTTCAGTACGGTGGTCAACAAATACATGAGCTGTTCAAAATTTATTATAAATTAGGGTTTTTTTTTTTTTTTTTGCCAGGCAAGTGGCATGCCGGTAATCTCAGCTATTCAGGAGAGTGAAGCAAGAGGATGCAAATTGAAGGCCTGCTTGGGTAATTTAGTGAGACCTCCCACTCAAGAGAAAAAAACAGGTCAATGATGGGTGGTTTATATTCAGTGGCAGAGTGCTTGCTTAGTATGCAAGAGGCCCTATGCTTAATACCACAAGAAGGAAAACAAAACAAACAGTATTCATGTAACAGCTTAAACACTGGGTTGCTTTGAAATTTTCTCCATCAGATTAAATAGCTCATTGTCCTTAATCTCAGTTTTAGTCAAAGACTCTAAACAACGCCAAAACACAGATAGATACCCTTTTTGCCAGAGCACAGCACTCATGGATTTTAGACCAATTGCCAATAAAATCCTCCTTCCATCTGGGACTTCTTGAGGCTGGTGTTTATAATCCACATTTCCATCAGCATTCTGGTTTTGTGAGCTTCAACCAGAGTCTCCCAACAAACTTGGCTCACAACGTTCTGAGGCGTTTCTAGCTGGCAGCATCAAACCTTTCCAAACTCCTCCCACAAACCAGTTCCCAAGGTTTCTAAACCACATTTTGAGTAAAGTCACAGAAGTGAACTCACTTTTCTGGTACCAACTTCTGTCTTAGTTAATTTTTCATTGGTGGGACAGAATACCTGACATCCACAATTTAAGGGAGGAGAGATTTATTTTAGCTTATGGTTTCAGAAGGTCACAGTCCATATGTGGTCACCTGGCAAGAGTAGAAGCACATGGTGGAGGAGAGCCAGAGAGGACCTTTTCGCGGCATAGCAGATGCGAAACCAAGTTAGCAAGGAAAGGCACAGTTGCCCTTCCGGGTAATCTGCTCCTCTTGGGTCAAGCGCAGTGTTTCATCCCCTCTGACCAGGACCCACCTCTTACGTGGATGAGGCTTTTTGAGGCCATTACAGATCCGAACCATAACACCTACTGTCTTTTGAGATTATGGTTTACATAATGTGGAACAAGAAATATGAATCACCAGTTCATTATACCATCAAATAATCCTTAACCAAAGAAACCAGTCTTCAAAGATTACAGATGTCATTTCTAATCCAACACCAACTTCTCATGTGCACAGAAATGTGAACACTTTTTCCCTGATAGATCCAAAACCTGTGTAATTGCTACTTTTTATAGGAAGTGAAAACTTAAGTTAATGGTTTCTGATACAGTGTCTTGATAAGCATCTGTTGAAAACCTCTAATGTTTGTTGGAAAGCTTCTATGTATCCTTTCAAATCTTGTCTATGTTCCTTATTCTACATGAGCAAGTGACTGAACTGCTTTTCAGAAATGTCCTTACACCAGTACAAGAATAGAGCCAGTCCTCCAGACCATTAGGTATGTCCCATAAATCAGGGACGCTGTGTGTGCTTGGTACAGTGTGTCAATGCCATTAACCCATGGCTCATGTGTCTCTCTTGCAGATCCACACAGGTTTGCAGCACCAAATCATCTGGCCATGTCAGCCCAGCTGTGTTCCTCTGGATGAAAAACTCCTGCCCCAGCTTCTGAAAGAAGTGGGCTATGCTACCCATATGGTTGGAAAGTGGCACCTGGGAATGTACCGGAAAGAATGCCTTCCCACCCGCCGAGGATTCGATACTTACTTTGGTAACAGAAGTGCATGCTTCCCTAAAAGCTCCGACCAACTTCAGCCATGTCATAAAACACTCCCACTGTCATCAGATGACATAATGGGAAACTGGAGCACAGAGGGCATCACGTCGGCTCTGCCGTGGGACCACTCTCTACTGTTGCCTCCAGGAACACAGCTGTGCCCTCAGTTTGGGGCGAGCATGTGCCCACAGCCAGGCAGTGCTCATTGCCACAGCCCCGGCGCCTCCTTCAGGCCCTAGGAGAGTGTACGCCCCACACATCGGAGGCTGCTGTACCTCTGAGATCTTCTTGCCTAGTGGGGATATGCCTTCCTGGTTTTTACTTAATTGTAGGTAAAGCCTTATACAAGAATGTTAATATTTCCTTTATAAATGCTCATTATATTTTTTTCACTCATGGTCTGATTCGAAGGTTTTTATTTTTTTCTTCTTTCGTCAAAACACAAGGGATAGATACTCTTCCACTGGCACCCTTCTCCTGTCTGTGAGATCTCTGAAACCACGAGGCTGGGGAGTATCTGTTAAAAAATTGATAGTAGTCAAATGGGGAAGACAAATGGCAAATGGTAATAGGAAGATAAGAAAATAATAAGCATTCAATGAACTTGATAGCCTGATGATAATAAAAGGTGGGAGGAATAACACAGTGGTTAGAGAGCTTGCCTTCCAAGCACAAGACCCTGCTTTTGATTCCCCAGCACCAGGTCAGCTGGGTGTGATAGTGCACTCCTGTAATCCCAGCACTCAGGAGGCTGGGGAGTGCTGTGAAATCCAGGCCCACCTGAGCTCCAGAGTGAGTGTCAGGTCCAGCCTGGACTACAGAGCAAGACTGTCTCAAAATACTAAATAAATAAATAGAGTATCTAGTTTCTTTTAAGATGTGTCTTCTTTAAACCTGTTACAAACTGTGCCTTAATTAATAGCCTGTTTATCTTGCCAGAATGTTCATATTCTCTGATAAATGCTTTGTATACAAACTACCTTTTGTCAAGCTATTTAACTATTAATACCTATGTACCTTCCATCTGCTTCTTAATTTCTTTACAATCTGCCATAGCCTAAAAGAAATCACATTCTAAACAACAACAACAACAACAACAACAACAACAAAACCTTTAGATAGAATAACAAAATCAGTGAGTAGAAAAAGTTCAAACAATTTAATGGCAACAAATTACCAAAATTGTGGCATGGCTCTCTTCATATTCTACTCTTAGATATGAGATTTTTTTATATCTAAAGTAAAAAAGAAAAAGGGTGTGTCAATCCCATTATTTACAAGATAAATGGAAGCCAAATGTTCAGGAGGAGGAAAACATTTAATATTTTCTGGCTTTGGGCCTAAGAAATTTCCCCTTTAAGAGAAAGCAAAGTGGACAGCAGCCTTAAAAACATTATTTCAGTCTCTCTCTCTCTCTCTCTCTCTCTCTCTCTCTCTCTCTCTGTATTTTATGGTCCTGGGGATCAAGTCCAGGGCCTTCACACTGAGCTACATCCCTAGCCCACTTTTATTTTTGATTTTGATACAGGGTCTTGCTGAGTCATCCATCTGCCCGGGGCTGGTCTCTAACCTGCAGTTCTCCTGCCTCAGGCTCCCACAGTGCTGGGATTACAGACTTGTGCCACTAGGCTGTCTAGTACCAGTTTTCTTGTAGGTATCTCCTGAGGTGTCCTCTTCCATTCAAGCTAGGGACAGTGCACATAGTGAAGTTCAGGAAAGGAATGTGCACGGGGGCCCACCAGTGCAGTCAGAACACGTGGCCTGTGATGCTTCCTTGAGTCCAGGGTGAAAATAAAGTGCAAGGATGTGAGACAGGAGGCTGTGTGTGCCCGACTCCCACCCAGGTGCTGCAACAGATAGTGCCAACCAGGCGTGGTGTTCTTTCCGGATGAGCCCAGATACATCATCAGTGTCCTGGTGAAACTGTTACAAATCGGACTTGAGTGTAGGACCCCTTTGCCAGTTAGGAAATTCTATAGGTACAGTCAGCTTGCTACCCTTCGAGATGTTTCGGCTAGTCCTTTGCCACAAGAGGAGTTGATACCTATATACAAGGTGTGATTGCACTATCCAGTGAATGTTTACGTTTTAGAAAATTTATTACAGTGAAAGACACATTGGCGCTAATCCTCTCAAGTAAGGTAGGGTTTTTAAAATTTAAAACAGGGTCTCGCTCTGTAGTCTAGGCTGCTCCTGAACTCACTACGTAGCCCAGGCTAGCCTTGGATTCACGGCAATCCTCTAGGCCCAACCTCCCAAGTGCTGAAATTACAAGCGTGCACCACTATGCTTGGCTTCTGTGGTGCTGGGAAGTCAAACTCAGGGCCTCGCACTTGCAAGGTAAGGGCTTTAACCACTGTGCCATTCCTCCAGCCCCATTCCTCTCAAAGTACTCTTCCTCACTTCGAATACATTTGTCCTGTCATTCTTGCTGTGTTTTCTTTTCCCCCGTAATTATTTTTATTAGTACATACTAACAATACATAATAATTACATTCAACTTGACTCGGTAGATACACATGTTACATTTAATCATTTCTGCTTCCCTTTCTTCTCCCACCTTTGTCTCTCCCTATTCCCAGATTTCCCTCCCTTCTCTTCAAAGGCTATCACCATGTTTCCTATCATCTCTTTTTTATTTTTCACTTTTAATTATACATATATTTTGGGTTTCTCATATAAAAGAAACTATGTAATATTCTTGGCACCAACAAAAATACCCCAAGGCCGGCCCACTCCAAAACTTCTCCAAATGTGCCAGGTGTCACGTATTTAACCCTGCCAGAATGACCCCTATGTGTCAGGGTGCAATTGGCCATTTTAAAGAAATCTTAAGTTAATAGGTTACCCTATGGAAATATAATAGCCTGTCAAAGAGCTAACGCCTGGTTGTCAGGATTTGTTTGGTTGTTGTAATCTGTTGCTATGTAATAATGTAAAGCTGCCTCACTGAAACCCATGAAGACTCGATGTTAAGCTTACTTGCTGCTTTCTGGAAACTCCCACAGAGTCCAGGGTCAGCCTACTGGAGTCTTGGTAGTAATAATAAACAAACCTTACCTTGCCTCAGTTGGCGTTTGGTGGTTTCTTGATTTTGACCTCTGTAACAAAACAAGTGTTTTAACAGTTTTTAATATATTCACCATATGTTAAATCACACCTTGTTCTCAGTTGAGATACTGATATTTTTTGAAAGCCACATTATGTTCTTAAAAATTCTGTCAAACAAAAGATGGACATGAGATCTTCTTATGCAAAGTAAGAAACTGAACCAGGACGTCGCTGAGCACACACACCCTCACATTTGTATGAAAAGAGATTTGCAGCCAAGAACAGTGTGGTGACCACACAGTACTATCATTGTCACAGCTTGGGTGTTCTGCTGAAAGGAGTCAGGCGACTGGGGGACCGTTGCACAACCCTGTGAGTACCCTGAAACCAAGGAACTGGGCACCAAGGAACCAAGGAACATGAGTGACTTGTATGGCATGTGAATTATGCCTAAACAAAGCTGTTCAAGCAGGCAGAGATTTAGGATTTAGTACATTTAAAAGTATTTTCTGAGTGTGTAACCCGCCCCCCCACCCCCAACCGCCACCAAGCTTGGGCTGTTGTCATCTTGAGGCTTAGCGTCTGAGCTTGAGCTTGTGAATCTCTGTTGGGGTGACAGCACTATGTGATGCCACCTGGTCGCTCCATGTCAGCCTGGCCAAGTAGAGCGAGTTCTGCTTCTGGACTTCTGCTGGTACTGTCACTTCAGTATTCGTACACAACATCTACTCACATGTGTTCTATGCACATATTCTCCCAAGTGACAGAAAACAGGTTCCGCTTACAGATAAGGAATGTGACTGATTTTCCTGGCGCTTTATCACCCAGTAGTTGTTGCTCGGGGTCGCAAGGGCAAAGCCTACATGGGAATTCGGGGGAGGCGTATTTTTAGTCTCAGACAAGTGGAGGAGGATGCTGGGATAGTCACGAAGTTTGTGATGGTCTGCTTTTCTGATGTTTTCTGATATACGTGCTGCTGCCATCTGAACTTCCCCAAATGTCCGAATGCTGTAACTCTGAAGAAAAGTTGTTGATTAGATTTCTTTTTCAGGAATAAACTACAAAATGGGGAATAATGGCAACTCTGCCAAGAAAGTTTTAAGACACCAGACAGCTTCAGTCAGAGGTGGCTGATGGGTAACTAATACATGCTCAGCCCATTGTAATAATAAATTACATATAATATACTAAAGTTATAATTTGTTTATTATTTGTGACAGAGTCTTACTACTTAACCCAGGCTGGACTGAGACTAGACACACACCCTTGGCTGGGCTTGTACTTGAAGGGCTCCAGCCTTGCCCTCTTGTTCCACATAGCACATCCAGGAATTTTGCAGTCAACCAAAAGCAAGTGAAGCTAGAGGATTTGTTTAGGTTTTTCTTTGGTTATATCCTGCTCAATTTAATCACTAATAAAAAGGCCGATAAACTGTCAATATCGATAGAGATAGCTAAGAACCTGCAGGCTTTCTTTTTCAACAGCTTTATCAAGGTGAATTTCACATACCATTCAATTCACCCAGCTAAACTTTATCATTCACTGATTTTAACCCAGTGGTCAGGTAGGCAGCATAACTTAGGAGAAATATGGGACATTTTCAGGAGTAGTTGAAGAAATTCATTTTATTCCATGTTTAACTTGGGAATAGGCAAGTCAGTTAAATTAGGATCAAAATAAGATCACTGTAGGTAGAAAAGTCTAAGTTCGGTGCTGGGATTCAGTTTGGTCCTTTGGCTCTATTAGTGCCGCCCATAGCTCCTCTGTGTGGCGTGGTTGGTATCTTCCACCAGTGGCTGCCAATATCTGACTGTAGATGACTGTACTTCCAGCCACATCTTAAATAACTTGGCAGCTGCTCCCCCAACCTCAGGACCAACAAATGTCATATCTGAATCCCGAGTTCATTTATGTGATCACCTCACAGTAAAAACTTAAAACAAATCACATTAACAGTATATTCCTTTGGTCATTAGACAGCTCTGTGTGAAGGATTGTGATGCTGTCTTTATTGAATTTGAAATCTAAAACAAAAATCTTATTTAGGTAGACTCAACCACTTTGGGAGTTCTGTGACGGATCCTATGTTCTTAGAGAGTTGAGTGGGGAACGGACTTGAATTTTTATGCAATTATATCTTAATGACTTCTGCTCTATGGGGATGTTCAGAAATGCTGCAGTGATTAGCCTTGTCACTTGATTAGCCTTGTCAGGGGTAATCGATTACATTAAGCAATTAGATACTGAAACGTTGCCTTGTTTAGCAAGATTTGTGCCATGCTGACAGTTTTCGCCTTCGTTCTCGTTGTAGGCTATCTCCTAGGCAGTGAAGATTACTACTCCCGCGAGCGCTGCACATTAATTGAGGCTTGAACGTCACATGATGTGCTCTGGACCTTCCAGAGGGTGAACAAGTCGCAGTAGAATATGAAAATATGTACTCAGTAAATATCTTTACTGAAAGGGCCACAACCCTCATAGCTCAGCATCCGCCAGAGAAGGTGCGTCTTGCTCTTCAGTGGTATTAGAATAGAAAGCCCATTGTTCTTTGGGGAGAAATCTAATGAATACGGGGGGCGCGGGGGGGTGTTGGGTTGTCTTTTTGTAAACTTTAGAGCAAATCAGAATCAGTGTGGGAACCTTGCTAAGAGTGAAGATTCCCAGAGCCCACTGAGGAGGTTCCAGCAGTGTACCCCTCACGCTCTGAGTGTGGTTATTAGGTCTCCAAACAGGAAACTACATGTTGTGTATGTTCATCTGTTTTTGAATGAAAAAATGGAGATTTACATGTTCTTAACTCTTTTTTGCCAGGAAAGGTAATCTATGCAGTGGTAGTCAAGGGAAAGAATGAGAGTGGGTAAATATTAGCCACTTTAGAACCAAACAGTTGTTTTTTTTTTTCTGTATATTACCCTCCCCGTATGAGGTTCCCTCTGAGGGCAGTGAGGACTGCTGTGCATAATTGTGAATATATGAAAAGGCATTTGTACCCCAAACGCGAGTTCCCAGGCTGAGTTCTGTCGTGCTCTGTTGCAGATTTCTCTATGCTTTCAGTTTGTTCAGAGACTGCGGTGGCTTTGCTTTGCGGTCCTCTTACCTGGGTGAGACTGTCTCCCCGTCCCCAGCAGTGCAGAGAGCCTGCTCTTCTGTGAGGCCTGGGAAGGCAGACCTGAGGCTGCCCTGCCGGGCTTGGCTGTAGACAGGCTGCTGGTCCTCTGCTTTGAGAAGCTTTAGATCCCTCGATGACGGGACCTAAAACCAATAACAAAAATATATCTGAAAAAATCCCGTCACCTCTCTTGCTGACTCTGGCTGTTAGGTACAAAACATAACAAAAACGTTATATGTAGAAATTCTGCCTCCTAGACTTGTTCCCTTCTGACACAACAATCCTTAACTTACAAGGCTATCTTCCATGTTTTCTTAACGAGACTATATTTCTGATACTATTAGCACCACAGTGTGCACATCCAGGTGGCTCCTAAGGGTTGTGCCTGGGTCTCACACAGCAGTCACAACCGTCTGTGCACTGGTCCGGCACTCATGTTTGCATTCTTGCTGAGAGAGCAGAGGGATTTGTCTCTCTCCTTCTCCTAGAATAATGAAATTTCACATTTTCAGAAGCACTTTCTGAGCATTCAACTTCCTTTTCTTTCTCACCTGTAGGTCCTAAGCAGGATATTCCTGTCTCCGCTTCTTTGGCCCCTCCAGGCTTTGTTTTCAGTTTGGGCTGTGAATTATCAGGTAACTATTAGCTAGGGTTCTAAGAGAGGCAGAGTTAATAGAAATTATAGAGATAAAAGGAATTTATTTCGAGGGCTTAAAAATTTGAAGAGAGAGATAGTTTAAATCGGCAGGGGGCACGTGGGAGAGCTGGAGGGCCCAGTAGCCACCCAGGCTGCGCCAACAGGACTCCAGTCTGAGATTACAGGACAGCTGCTGTAGATGGATGGACAAGACGGGAGGCTGATGAAAATCCATTGCAGAAGTGAGAAAGTGAAGGCCGGAACAAGCCAGGAACAAGCCAACTCTGCAGCTCAAGGCCAGGCCAGAGCTTCCTTAGGAAGAGTCTACAACAAAGCTCCCCGCCCCCACCCTCGACTCAGTTCCAGCTTCCACTTAGGCACCCTCACCCACTCCTGGCCCTCAAGTAAACAACACACACCTGAAAGCCATTCTCTGGACATTCCCAGCTGCAACAAGGTGACACGATTTCTCAAACGACATAGTAGCTCAGACAGGCAGTTACTGGGGGGGAAGAGGGGGGAGGCAAAGCCCTCCCCTCACAGCAGGCTCAGGCCTTTTCCCAGCGTGGAGAAGGACATTGCAGCCTTTCAAACCTAGCGTGACATCGAGCCAACTGAGGCAGAACGGAGAATGAAGGAGCCTGTTCCTTGCCATCTCTGTCTTTAATTCTGTGCCATCGGATGTGTGTCAGTGACCTGGTGAGAGGTGTTCATTGTCAAAACACCAACTGCCTCGTGTTGTAGATAGAAAATTCTTACTCCGTAGTCCTCTGCTCAGTGACAGGAATTAAGAACGTGACAAGGAGAGCTTGGTTAACCCAATTCTAAGGAGAACCCCAGCATCTATCTTTGGTGGGCGCAAAGGGCTGGGTCTGTGCTGCACCGTGGCCCCACTAGCCCCGTGAGGCTTTGTGGCATTGGCAGTGTGGCTGCTCTGAACTTAGCACCTGCTGGAAGCGTAAAATACGAGATTTCAAAGCTATGGTGTAAAAAGTATGGAAAGTAGTATTTCAGTAATTTATATATAATAGTGACAGTATTTTTGATATATGGGGCTGAATAAAATATTCTAATAAAATTAATTTAATTTTTTTTTTACCTTTTAAAAATGCGACCACTAGGAGATCTTACACGTGTGGGCATCCTTGAGTGTCTCCTTGGGACTGGGGGAACAGCACAGCGGCTGGAGTACGTGCCCAGGAAGTGTAAAGCTGTGGGTTTTATTCCCAGCACCATATAAGTGGGTGGCGGCACACTCCTGTCATCTTAGCCCTTGAGAAGCTGAGGTAGGAGAATTGCTGTGAGTTCAAGGCCAGCCTGCGCTATATAATGAGTCCAGGGTTACCTTGGGCTTCAGAGCAAGACCCTGTCTCAAAAAAATAAAAAGTGTGATCTTTTTTTCTTGTAGTTAGTTCTGGGGACTGAGCCCAAGGCAGTTGCACTGAGCTGTCCACCAGGCCACTTTCAGTTTTGATGCTGAGACAGGATCTTTTCCCAAGCTTATAAGTTGCCCAGGCTGGGCTCGAACTTAGGATCCTCTGGCCTCAGTCTCCCAGAGTGCTGGGAATACGGGCCTGTGCATCTGGACCTGATGTAAAGTGTAGTTTTACAGTTGTAATAACGCACACGTCTTAGGGATTGTTTACTGAATACTCTCTCCTTTAACGATCAGGCTGAGATGGTAACGCAGAAGCAGGAGCCGTGCCTGGGTAGGAGGCAGGAGTCCTGGAGCCTAGGAGGCGCATACCAGCTTTGGCTTCTGGGATTAGCTTTCCTCACAAAGCCACCAGACACCAACCTGCTCACCCCCCTAACCACACAGAAAAAGAAAACAATGTACCCCAAACCAAAGTTAAAACAAGGATGTAAACAGGCCCAGCTGTGCCCAACATGTATTGTCCTAAATATACAGGCTGTGTCTTGCTTGTTACATGAAATCTTATATGTATTGTGAAATCTGACTGCAAAAATTCAACTCAGGTCTAGACCCTGACAGAAAGGAGTCTGGGCCTGTGCGGCTGGTCATTCTCTGGAGACTTTAATAAGTCAAATTCTACCTCTGTCTGTTCTCAGGTCCTTTTCACGCAACAGTTACCTGTGGCAAGTAGGGTCACGGGATCCTGGATCATGTCACGTATAACATACTTTCTTTGAGATTTTAATCATTTTACCTATGTAGTTTGAAAGCACTATGGACACTAATGAATCCAAGTTCAGAACTTTTTTTTTCTTTTTAAGATGTGGTTTCATAAGTTGATTAAGTTGGTCCTGAATTCCTAGGCACAAGTGATGTCTTGCCTTTGCCCTCTGAGTACCAGGGGCAGTAGGCATACTTCATTATGCTGGGCTTTTTTTTTGTTGTTGTTGTTGTTGTTGTTGTTTTTTAAGATTATAAGAGTTTTTGGACAAGTTCACTTTTAGCAAAGTGTTTCTGAGTAAACTATAAGTAATGGTTTTCATGGCTAGTGACGTATGTGGTCCAGTGGTTTGAGTGCTGCTCTGGCAAGTGGGAGGTCCTGGTTTGATTCCCCGACCACATGAGCTGGGCATTGTGGTACACGCCTGTAATCTCCAGCACTCAGGAGGCTGAGGCAAGAGGATTGCCAGGCATCTGAAGCAAGTCTGGGCTCCATAGTGAGTTCAGGACCAGCCTGGACTACAGAGCAAGACCTTTACTCAAAAAAAAAAAAAAAAAAATCTTTTTTCAACTCTTCACTTTCTTTCTTTTCTTCTTTTTTTACTTCCTTCTGCAGGGAAAAATAATTTTAAGAAGGTTATTAGTTTTTAAAAGAAGTTTGAAAATAACCTTTTGTTGTAGAGCATGTTTTCCCTGGGCTTTTCTGACGTAGGTTAAAATTATCACCTTTTGGTAAGTGGAGAAATAGTTATAACGAAGACATTTGCTAAGTAGCAGAGAAGACAAATGATCAGGATGGCTTGAAGATTTAGCTCTTTTGCTGACTAGTCCAACTGCAGCACCCACAGCATCGCGTGGCGCTGAAGGCACCAGTGTCTTTAATTCTCCATAGAATACCTGCTCTGAAAACTGAACAGTGTGTCCCACTTTTAGGTGCACTTCTTTTTCTTAAATTCTACACTGTGCTTTGTTTAGAAAGTAGTTACTTCTAAAATACATGAAAGTACCTAGTGGCAAAGAAGAATTGAGTGGTTGACCCTAGAGCCATTCCTTTTCTCACAACATCCATAGAAAGGATTTAGGCCTTCTCGCCAGCTTCTCAAGGCCAAGTCCTTGTGGGCTGGGAGACCTTCATTAGCACATTTTGGCTGCATTGTCAGCTCATATTCTTGAGGAATTAAATCAGTTTTATGGCTGCATGTGACTAAGAAGCACTGACCTTTAATTTCTCTTCAGGAATTTATTTACCTTTTTTCTTTTTTCCCCACTATTTTTATTAATATACAAATGTCATACATAGTATTTACAATGAATTTGGGTGCTTCGTACATCTATGAATCACATCGACTTCACAATCCCTAACCATCTTCTACCCTCCCACCCCCTCCCTCTCCCTTACCCTGGCTCCGGCTATCACTTCATATGGTTCCAAAGAATGTCTGTGTTCTGGGTTTTCCAAGTCAGAGAAACCATACAGTGTTTAACATATTAATCTTCCGCACCTAAGTCATTTCACTTAAGTCACCACTCTACTCTGGCTTTCTATTCCTCTAATGGGTTCGCAGTAGCCAAATCTTGATATCTCCTCTCTGAATCCAACCGATCCCTTCATTGGGATATTCATCAAAAGTTTTTTTCCATATTTTCCTATATCTTTGTTGTTACTGTTACACCTGGCCTTACCCACCAGTTCCCATTAGAAAATAACTATAAGCATGTAGTTCAAAAGACTAGTTAATTTGGGAGAGAAGAGAAAATAAATAAATAAAATTCAATTGCCTTAGCTGAATATGGGAAGGTGCATATTTGTACATTCCCAAGGTTATCTTTACATCAATCAATTTCCTCAGGATAAACTTTCATTAGTGACCTAATAAGTGAATTGCTACAACAAAACAAAGTTAAAACTATATAACATTGCTACATTAAATGAACTTAAATCTATACCACATAAATATACTTAAAGTGACAGACACGTAAGCAAATCTAGTTATTTCTTAATTTCCTAACTTTCATATCTTATTTACTCATATTTCACTGATCACTAACCTACTTTTTTCTCAGCTCCTTCTCCTCTAGCTGTTGTCACTTTTTCTCTGGGGTCATTGGTGTCGCTGGTCTCCCTTTCATTGTCCAAGTTTCCTTTAAGTATTTTCTGCAATACTGGCTCAGTGGCTACAAATTCCTTTAAGCTGTCTCTGTCATGGAAAGTTTTAAGTTCTCCCTGTAGGTTAAAAGATAATTTTGCTGGATATAGCAGTCTTGGCTGGCATCTATGTTTTTTTACTGCTTGGGTGATATTGCTCCATGATTTTCTTGCTTTTAGAGTTTGGATTTAAAAATCTGCCATTATCCTGATGGGTTTATCTTTGTAGGTCACATTCTGTTTTTCTCTTACCACTTTTAGTATTTTCTCTTTGTGTTGGGTTTCTACAATTTTAATTATGATGTGTTGTGATGAGGGTCTCTTCTGATCAAAGTTGTTTGGTGTTCTATATGACTGCAGAAGTTCCATGTTCATTTCTCTTCTTAGATTTGGGAAATTTTCTTCCATTATTTCATTAAACATGTCCTTTACGCCTTTTGTTTTGTCCTCAGTCTTCTCCTCGATTCCCATAATTCTGAGGTTATTTCTCCTAGAATTACCTTTCAGCCATTGTAATGATTTGCTTTCTTTATTTACTTTGTGTTCTTCATGGCCTGTATGTTGCAGCTTAGTCCCTTTATTTTCTAGGTCTGACATACTGTTCTGAAGTTGTTTAAAGTGGTTGCTTATTATTACCTGTGTGTTTTTCATTTCCTGAATATCTGCATTCAATTTTTCTATGTCTCTTTTGTGTACTTCTCTAATTTCTTCTTTTGTCTTCATTATCTTCTGGTATATTTCTTCTCTGGTCTCCTGTAGTTGCTTTTCAAGGCTTGCTTTTTGCTTATCTATGTGTTGGTGTAGCTCTTCTGCTGTCTGTTTTATTTCCTGCTCTAATTCCCGTTTTAATTCCCTGAATTTCTGGGCCCAGAAGTTGTCATCATTTTTGCCATATTCATCTTTATTTACCCTGACTTCATCTCCTGGGGTTTCAGGTCCTTTTGTAGGAGATTTGTAACCACGCTTCCCCATTTCTTCTTTGGTCTCCTCTAATTTCTTTTCAAGGCTTGCTTTTTGCTTAGCTAAGTATTCTTGTAGCTCTTGCGCTGTCTGTTCTATTTCCTGCTTTGCTTCCTGGTTTAATTCCTGCTTTAATTCCTGCTTTAATTCACTGACTATCTGGGCCCATAAGTCACCATCCTTCTTGCCCATCTCTTCTTTGGGCTCTGGAATTTTAGCACCCCTTGCGCTCTCCTCTGGGAAGTCAGATCTTTTTGTATAAGATTTGTTACCCCATTTTCCCGTGGTTCTGCTACCTCTGACTGTCTCTGGTACGTAGGAAAGAGAATGGCTCCTGCTGACGTCACTGCCTGCGAAGGCTGTTGAGCCGTATTTCTGATCTGGGATTCCAGGGCCTTTTCTAGGGGGAGCACATGCTGCGTTCGTAGTACACACACCCATGGGTTGGTGCTTCTGAGGCTGGCTAGGGCCGCCTGCAGCCAATGACTCCCACTACTCCAGATCTGCTTTTACCTCAGGCTGAGGTCTGGCTTCTGGACCTTGTTTGTGATCTGTGGGTGCTGACAGCTCAGGGCCACCCACTCAGCTGCTTCTGACCCGCCCACAGCCTCTTCTCCCGTTGTTGTGTGCTCCGTCCTCTCCCAGCTCTGTTCAGTCAGATGTTCAGGTCCCCGCGAGCTTACCTCTGTCCGCAGCTGCCTGCTGTTTGCCCCCTGGCTGCAGTGGCTTCCTGGACTGAGGGGATTTTTTTCCCTCCGGTTTTGATGATCCTTCGCAGTTTCTGGCCTCCCGCTGGTCACCTTTCAGTTTCTGGGGATGCGCCTCTCTTTCCTTGCTACACCAAACACGCTTTTCCTAACTATCTTCTTGACTTTTTAAGTGAGTTGATGAGGAGATATTGTGCAGTGCTGTTACTCAGCCGCCATCTGGACTGGAAGCCTATTTACCTTTTTTCTGATGGGTGTCAGTTTGTGGATAATTTTTTCCCAAGTGTTGAAGCACTAATAGATTGGAGAGCTTAAGCCAGATCACTCCTTTTTACTGAAGGCAGAACATGTTCCTGTGGATTTGTGCGTGGCTGGATAACCAACAATCACAGATTCTGCTGAGAATTGTAAATAAGAAAGAGATTATGGGCCAGGATGATGAAGTGCTCCAAACTGGAATATTCAGAAAAGAGCAGACATAAACCGCCTCTTCCTCCTTCACTGACACCAAGCTTATGAGTTCCTATAAGCATTCAGGACTTGAAAATTATAGAGAACCTTGAGAGTATGTTTTACCAGCTGTCTTAATTACTTTTTCGTTGGTGTGACTCAATACTTGACATCCACAAATTTAGGGGAGGAAAGATTTATTTTAGCTCAGTTTCAGAAGATCACAGTCCACTCAGGGGCAGCCAGTAGCAATGGAAGTACACAGCAGAGGCAGAGGTGGAGGCAGCTTTTCACGGCATCACAAACAGGAAGCCAAGTTCCATCAAATCCAGTCTCTCCCAAGAGGAAAAAGCTGTAATAATCTTTCTTCTTTCTTCCTTTTATACAGTTCGAGTTCCCAGGTGGGCCCCCCACATCTGGGTGGGTGTTTTTCCCTCATTTGCTGGCCCACAGATTACTCACACTATAATCCAGGCTTGTTCCCAATTACCTAATCTAGGTGTGACTCCCAAGCCCTAATCCACGTATGTTTTCTGATTGCCTCAAATTGATATAATCCAGCAGTCACAATTCACCCCTTGTCAACTTGACAACCAGACACATCTCTTTGAACCATACTTAATTCCCAAGTACAATAGCCAAGTTACTAATTACACCTAACATGGCACAACTGCACTGTGTACAAACAAAAGCCCAATAATTTCCTCCCCGCAATAGAGAACAGAGTGCCTCTTTGGGGAATACCGATTTGCCTGACATTCAATTGCTTAACATTAGAGTGTAATTTAACAAATTCCAGTACTAAGGCAACACACAGACACACACACACACACACACACACACACACACACAAACACACAATTATAAGCATAATGACAGAAATTCTAATTACGGTCTTCATTTCAGTTACTGGTCATGTGGCCATGGCTGGCACTTATAACTACCTTCTTCTACTACCCGTTCTGTATTTCTTTGACCCTCAGCAAGTACCTCAGCAGGTCTTGGTTCTTTCCCTGGTGGGGTGACCCACACCTTCATCCCTGAAGGCTCTGGGCCATTTGTCATCTTGTCTGGATTGGGTTGTGTCAGTTTCCCATTGACGTTAATAACAGGACATGGTAAGACTAGGTGGTGCCCTAACAGATCTCCTGCAGTCCAAACATAGTCCTCTTTGCCTTCATTATAGCGTATTAGTCCAACTTCTCCTTGGCAGTCTGGATCAGTCACCCCTGCTAACACTGTAACTTTTTTTGCTTGCTGGTTCAGTGGTACAAGAAATCCAAAATCACCAAGAGGAAGTCTCAAATTCCAATTTAGTGGTTGTTGCTGTGCCTCTTGGTACAAACCTTTCCCCTTCTGGACCTAAGACTTCTAGACCAGCAGAGCATGAGCTTGCTGGGACAGGCAGCAGAAATATCTTAATGTGTCACTGAAGGTGATGATGAATGGTACCATCTCTGTCTCCACCCTTGATTCCTGGAACCGAGAGTCCTGGCTATGGGAGGGACAGTACCATATATCGGTCATGGATTCAGAGCATATTCAGCTTTCTGAAGAACCTTGCCCCAACCCTGCAAGGTATTACCACCTAGATGGCACTGTAATTGTGTGTTCAGAAGGCAATTCTATCATTCTATCAGTCCAGCTGCTTCTGGATGATAGGGAACATGGTAAGACCAGTGAATTCCATGGCACGAGCCCATTGCTGCACTTCTTTAGCTGTAAGATGTGTTTCCTGGTCAGTTGCAATGTTGTGTGGGATACCATGGCAATGAATGAGGAATTCTGTAAGCTCACGAGTGGTAGTTTTGGCAGAAGCATTATGTGCAGAAAAGGCAAATCCGTAGCCTGAGTAAGTGTTTATCCCAGTAATGACAAAACACTCTCCTTTCCATGGTGGAAGTAGCCTAATCTAGTCAACCTGCCACCAGATTGAAGGCTGGTCACCCTGAGGAATGGTGCCATATTGGGGACCCAGTGTTGGTCTCTGTAATTGGCAGAGTGGGCATTCACCAGTGGCTGTAGTCAGGTTGGCCTTGGTGAGGGGAGGTCCATGCACAACTTCCATCCCTGCCACCATGGCCACCAGGCATAAAAATAATGGTCAGTATAGCTTTCTCCCTGTCATGTATGTGTGCATTCAATGTGTGAAGAGTAAGAAACACATTTGGAAAAGATTTGTGATTTAAGTGTTGGTATTTCAAGACAGCACTTAACTCTTAGAATTTATGTGTAATGTCTTGGCCCAGTGCAGTGTATTCCCTTCCATTCCTAATCCCAGGAACTCAGAAATAACTACCCTAGATTTTATCCTGACTCAAACAACACAGGAAGAATTGATGCTACATTCTAATTTTAATACACTACCCGAGTCAGGTGGCTGATAGAGCCATATAGTGTACCAAAAAGGGTTCCAGGTCCCGTTGTGGTCTTAAAATTCTCCAGAAATCTTGTAAGTAGTAGACACAACTAGTTGGTGTGTTGGGAACAGGCAGAAGGTGAGAGGCCATGTCAGCGCAAAGCCTTTGACTGGACACTGGTTAGAGGTGCCTGTTTTATAGATCCTCAGGAGACGCGGGGCATTCGGGAGCCTTCTGGGGAGACAGCACAGCACAGTGGTTACTTCAGAGCAGGGACTGCATGATCTCAAGTTCTCACTCTACCTCATATTGTTCGGGTCACTATTAGACATTACTTTTCTCGACACATGATTTCTTATTTGAAAAGCAGGGATAAAGCTCAATCACAGTTCTATTGTAAGGACCAAGTGAGAGGATTCACGCAAGGCGCCCGCTTCAGGACTTACGCCAGTGGGGATTTCATAAAATGCAACTGTGTTATTATTGTCATCACTTTCTGGGCTCTGCCATTCTGCAGCAGTTGCTGAGGTAATCTCTGGACAGATAGTTGCAGTCCAAAGGCCACCTTCGTGCTCAGCTTCTATAGGTCCTGAACAAGCCAGAACCTCTTCGGCCATGCTTCATGAGCAGAGCCTAGTGTCCCTGGAGGAGGCTCCTAAGGGCTCAGCAGGCCTAGGGACTGCACTTGCAGGAAACTGGAAGCCCACACATCACCCTGCAGATGGGGTTGGGGGTGGGGCTGGAGGAGAGAGGATGAGGGAGCTCACTGTTCTGGAGGACTGGAGGTGTCCTGTGGAGCTGTTAATAGCCATCTCTGCAGCACTGCTGAATCTGCTCCCTGGAAGCCTCGGACTCTGCAGTGGGGCAGGGCTGAGGGAGGCAGGAGCTGATGGTTCAGAAACTAATCACTGTCTTTAAATATCCCTGAACCCCTTAAACCTACTCAGTAGCAGCATTCTGGTTCAAGTCTTCTTCCCCAGGGGTGAGGTAGGCATGTTATCACTATTTTCAGATAAAGAAATGGGCCTAAGAAAGAGTGACCCATAATTGGTAGCAAAAGCTAAAACGCATCCATTTGCTCTGTGCTTTCTTTAGGAACCACTCTTACTAAAACATTGTGTGTTGCCAACACAGCTGTGCACCACTGCAGATTCTCCAGTGGCCTCATCCTGCACCAGCTGCTGCTGTGGTGACCAAGTCGGAGCAGGCTTTGGTCAGCTTCTCACAGGGGTAACTAGTGCCTGGCCCTGACCTCCATATTTTCTGATACTGATGGACTTGTGTGTGTATTCCAGGTGTGCTAAGAAGCCACTTTACTCACTGGGAACCAGTGGATGTTTCCTATGTGTTCCCCAGGGTGGCAGGTGAATTTCATTAGGCTTTTCACAGGGTCCCAGCAAGACTGAGCATGAGTCACCTGTGACAGTGGCCAATTATCTGTTCACATGTCTGTGTGTTGCTTTCCATTCTTTCCCCATTAATTTCTCCCAGCCACTCACTCCTGATCTAACATAGACCACCTGCATGCAAACTTCTGCTTTTTGTCTCAACAACAATAGTGTCAAAAAGCATTTCCTCATAACCCTATGTTCTTACTCCCACTGTCTTCACCAACTTATAATATACAGAACTTGAAAGGTTAAATGCTTCATACTATGTATTAATTTGATTTTTAATTGTTGAAACAAAAATTCACAACCTAAGGGAATAAACATTTATTTTAGCTCACTGTCTCAAACCATTCCTGGGGCTGCCAGCAATGATGGAAACATGGTGGATACCTAGCTGGAGGAAGAGCTGCTCATGGCATGGTAGACAGGAAGCTCAGTGAGGGAGGAAGGGTGGGACTAAGTGTGCTGTACTATCCCTCTTCCAGGTCAAGCCCCAGGGGTCCACATTTTCTGAACAGACTCTACCTCTTAATAGCATATGGTTCCATAGGTATTCCACATATCAAAGTACTTGAGGCCTTTTGGGGACATTCTGGACCCAAACCATAACATTCTGCCCCTGGCTCCCAAAAGACATGTCCACCTTCTTATACAAAATGTATCTAGTTCATCTCTAGGAATTGCCAAAGTCTTTAACAGTTCTAACATTGTTAAAAGTAAAGTCCAAGCCCAAAGTCTCCTCTGAGACTCAAGGCAAACTCTTAGCTGCGAGCTCTTATGAAAATCAAAGAAAAGGTAAACAGTTCTAAGATACCATGCCATAAGGTAAATATTTTCCCTCCAAAAGGGAGGAACAAAGGATAGGAGGCTGTCAGAACAAAACAGGCCTGAAAACCAGGATTTAATGAATCCTACAGTTTCATTAAATATTGTGGCAGTATGGAAATTCCTCAAAAGGCTGAAAATAAATATTTCAAAATAATATTCTTTCTAAAAGAGTTAAGTGCAACATAACAGAGATATGTGTAATACCCATGTTCATAGCAGCACAACTAACAATAGCTAAAATGTGGAAGACACCAAATACCCATCAATAGACCAATAGATACAGAAACTGAGGTACATGTACTCAATGGAGTACTACTTTTCCATAAAGACAGGTTGATTTGAGGCTTGTATAAGTAAATGGATGCAACTTGAAACCACCATGCTTAGTGAAGTCAGGCACAGAAGGTTAAATTTCACATGGTTTTTCTAATACGACAAACCCAGAATAGTCATTCTATAGAATCAAATGGGGCTGATAGTGGGAGTTGGGGGGATCAAGAGTAAGTTGGAGGATCAAAAAAGGGGAGAGGAAGGGATTGTAATTTTGAATATATATATGTGTGTACAAAATACTCAAGCTTAATGTAAACATTGTGTACTGCATGTGCATACATATTAGTAAAAGTGGGAAAGAATGCCCTGACCTCCTTTTTCTACTCACTAACACATTTCTTCCCCTCCGCATAAAATAATTATTTGTTGGACACTCATTTTCTTTCTTGCTTCTTGTTTTAGAGATTATTTAATCTTTTCCGTTTCCCCTTCCTGTTTTTGTCTCTGTGGAGAACAAGCTCCTCAAATAGTACCATTTGTTCCTTTTTATTTATAACCCATTGTCCCCTTACTCTAGCAGAATATCTTGAGTGGGTGGGTTTATGTGAGATTGTTCTCTGTGTGGTGAACAGTGTCAAGGGGTTCTCCTGTCCGAAGGATGGACAAGGAGATGTGGAGGACAGAAAATTGAAATTTTAATATCAAACTTGCAAGGTGAGCGTCTGTTCCCTGAAAGGGTAGTAAGCACACCAAAACATAGCGGGTGAGGGTTTTTATCCCTAGTTCTCAACTCCCGCCTTCGGCCAAGTTCACAATCTTCCTGGGTGGAATCTAAGGTGCCCTTTATAAAAATAAAGGAAAAGGCTCAAATTTGCTTAAGCCAGACTGGCTCAAGGCCAAACTGGTGGCCAAGAGGTGGCGTTTGTTTCTCCTTCTCCTCCTTCATCTCCTTGGTGTGTGCTCTGTGTTAGCACACAAAGAAAAGAAAGCTCCAAGGAAAGAAAAGCCAGAAAGTTGATAAATACAATGAGAATGAGACAATCTGCAGCCGTTGTCCAGCATCACATGACAATGAGTCACGTGCTATCACTCAGCGTTCCTTCCCCTTTCATTTTAAGTACAGCTGCATTTTCACTTATTTCCTTTAAGAATGGGTTGTTTTTCCAGTTTTTTTAAAATAAATAGTAACTTTCCTTATCAGAGTCCCATTGGGATTGATTAGTCAGGAAGCCTATTTTGTTGGTATGATGTATTTGCTTTCTTAAGATCATTGCTATGAGTGTTTGGGTTAGGATCTAGATACAAGGAATGATGCAGTGTCCCAGGGTCACTAATACTCTAGCCAGTACTGTGAGGAAAGACAGAAGTTACTATCACCTTCCATTTTCTAAACCAGTCCTCTCGCTGGTTAGTGAATGCATCATTAACACCTGAATTATCAGCAAATTCATGAGCTAGAGTAATTCCTGTAAAGTCTTAGTAATGATTCTGTCGGAGATTATATTGTTTGGAATGAATATACAGCATTGACCTCACAGCGTAACAAAATTTCCATTTTTTAGATGATACCACACCCATAGCTAACCCAACTTTACGTGTCATTATGTCATTTTACTGGTTGCATCTAGCTGTTCGAATATGTCCTTAATAGCATCTCTCACATAATTTGCAAATCATTGTTGGTTGTAGTAGATACGATGTTGCCCGGCTAGCTCAGTCGGTAGAGCATAAGACTCTTAATAGACACAATGTATCCAATCTACGTCTTTGTTGCTTGTGGATCTACCACAACAACGTTGATTCATATGCTTCTTTTATTTGATTTCTGGCTTTGAATTCATCAGGAACCTCTCCAGGTACCCCGACAGTGTGAATATACATCTGGGGACTGAAAGATTCACTCAAGGCTGTGAGCTTTCTCTTAGCCTAAGATAGGGCTGAAATTTGGAAAGGCTGAGGGGGTTGGTACATCAGTGTGAAAGGAATAACCAATTGGACCAAAGTATAGATTCTACCCCAGTCAGCTGGAAGAATCTCAAGCAGTGGCCCACCACAATACCATAAGACATTCACTCAGGCTACAGTCAGTGCAGACTGGCTGTGTAATTCCTCAAAGCATTGACCTTCATAACATTGGGACATAGTTCCCATGAACTTTAAATTTTTCTCCCACCTTGAGAGGCACAATGTACAGTTAGTGCCATGTAGTGGAGGCCTGATGATTCTTTGTTTGTTTGTTTGTTTGTTTTTTGTCTTGTGCCCTTGATGGGAGCAACAATGACAGGGTCCAACAGGACCTGTTACCCCAGGCCTTGCTATCTAGAAAGAGGGATATCATACACTCCATGTTCATAGTGTCTGAGGTACATCTGATAGGAAAAGGGACGATTTGAACCTCTGGCCTTCCCGCCACACAAGCATAACAGTTACTCTTATTGTGGGTGCAGACAGACTACTTAATCCATTCCAGCCAAGTGATTTTTATGGTCTTCTGCAGATCCTTTATCTCTTTTATAAATGCCTTAGCTGGGTCATTTCTACATGTAAATTCAGCCTTTTGTAGCTCACACTGATTGGTTAAGTCTACTCAAGGGAGGACGAGGCAGACACCAAACTGAATGTTTAGGGGTGCCATGTAAGTGACTTGAAAATGCCATCAAGGGATGGCGGAATAGTACAGCAGTAGGAAGTGTTCTACGCTTACCTAGTGAGCGCAAGGCTCTGAGTTCAGTCCCCCAGCACCACATAGGCTGGGCATAGTGGCACATGCCTGTAATCCAAGTACTTGGGAGGCTGAGGCAAGAGGATTGCCATGAGTTTGAGGCCAGTCTGGGCTAAATATTGTGTTCAGAACCAGCCTGAACTAGAGTGAGACCTTGTCTCAAAAACATAATGCAATCAATACCTTTTATAAGAACCACAAACAACATGTCAATTTTGTGCCATCAGGATAGGGAATTACTGACTAGTGTGTCTGTCTCAGTTGCCAGGAACACTTGGTAAGTTTCTTCCCAATTCAGTTGAAGTTTGTCTTCATTCCAGGTCTTGATTGATACCAGCATGCCAGGCTGTGAATTCAGGAAGTGTCTGGGCAAGAAGTTCCTTTAATTTTAAGGAAGAAAATGAAAGAAAAAGATAAGCACATATTTCCCAAGAAACTTATGTTTCACCATGGTTGGAAGCTCTGAGGACTTGCCTAAGTATGGCAATCCGTAGGCCATCTCCATATGCTGATATCCCCTAATTCTTTCTCAGAGCTGCTTTAATTATAAGGAGAGCAATAGACACTTTGTTATTGTATGAATCTGGAGTGTCCTCCCCAAACCCTCATATATTTGGATGTAGTGGGATAACTGTCAAAACTTGTGCTGTGGGGAGGTGGGGCCTGGCTGGAAGGGGTGAATGGTTGGCACTTGATCTGCAGGGATTGTGTCAACACATTGAGATTGGGGAATGCCAAGGCAGAGGTTTCTTGTGTGTATTATTGACTTGTGGGCCAGGAACTAAGGGAGAGGCACACACCCTGCGTATGGGCAGCCCAAATGGCAGCTTAAATTATATAAAGGAAAGAAGAAGCAGCATTGTTACAGTTTCATCCTAGGAAAGCTCTGGCCTTTGCCAGACTTTGAATCCTTCCTCTTTCACCTGGCTGGCTGTCTGCCATGCTGTGAAGAGCTTTTCTCCAACTTAGACCACTGCCGTGTGCCTCTGCCATTGCCAGCTGTTCATGAACGAGCTGAGACCTGAAACCAAGCTAACATCTTTCCTCCCTTAAGTTGTATTGTGCACATCGTGTATTTTGTCCCAGCAATGAATAAATAAGTAAGACACACTGGCCCATGACAATTTAACAGGGTATTGCTCAGGGTCAGTGATCATCCACGGCTGCCTTTGTGTGGCATAGCCATCAATTTTTCTCATAATTGATTTACTGAGCATTTTCTCCTATCTGGCAGGAACTACCACCCCTTCCTATCTGGGGATGTGACCTCATCTTCTGGGGAAGCCTCCTTAGCTACCTCTGTCAATCTGTTACTGACTGCCTCAGAGGTGTCTTCTTACTGATGACTGTTCATGTGAATTATGGCTATCTCATGAGGAAGTAGGAGACTCTCCAAAACATGCTTAATTACTATTAGTTCTTAATAATATACTAGCTACTTCCTCTGCTATTTATAAGACCCCTTTCCTTCCAAAATTTTCTAACAGTGTGAACCACCCTAAAGGAGCACTTGAAGGGTGTACAAAATGATTTCTTCTATCTTTACAATAGCTTTAAAGCCTGGTTAAGGGCAAACAGTTCACACGTTTGAGCTGACAAGTTATAGAGTAGCCTCCCTTCTCACAGATGGACAAAGATTTTCAGCAATGATAGCATATTCATTATGCCTTTTATCACCAATTATCCAGGAAGACCGGTCTATAAATAGTTTAAGTCCCACAGTCACGGCACTTCACTTTAGTCTGGCCTAACTTTACCCTGATATTTTATAGTGTCCTGTAAGTTATTGCCTAATTCCTCTTCATTGTTTGATTCCCTCACATTCAGAAAGCTGGCCACGTTGAGACAAACATCTACAGCTGGTTAGGATTCTCTGCAGACGAAGGCTGAGTCTCCTAGCTGGCTTTGGGGGAGATGGAAAGAAGCAAGTCCCAATTCTTCACCATGCCTGTGCAAACTAAGACTTTTAAGACATGACAGCGGAAAGGAAGTCCCAGATAGTGGGTTATATAGAACACGTGTCACAATCCATTGTGGCTGGCAATCTCTCTGATAGACCAATATTTGCATAGCTTTTGTTCAACTTTTCCGTCCTTCCTCAGTCTTTGATGCAGCTGTAGAATTGGTAGTGCAGAAACTCTGAAAAAGAGATGCTTCTTTGTTTTAATTGCATATCTATATCAATGTTATTTTTTGCTTCCAGGAAAGGAGAAGAGTGTGGCATATACAAACTGCTCTTTCTTCATTTTTTGGAAAAATACAACTTAATTTTTAATATGCTGCCCTGCCAGTATCATTTTCACTCTGTTTTTTAACCTGGGGTCTTGTCTATTATCTTATAAATATTTAAAATCCAATATAACAACACAAAAAGTACTTCCAAAAGTAAACTTACAATTAGCTTTACCCTAAATGTTACTGAGAACAGATCAACACCTTAATCCTGCTCAAAAATTGAACTCTGATACATCACATATGAATTTTCAAGAAGCAGGGAATAGATGTATTTTTATCAAAAGATTTTGGCATTTTAATACAATTATAAATAAGCAGATAATTTACCCATATATTTATTTAGCTTTAAAGGATAATTTTATAACCTTTGTAAGAACTTCAAGCCCTTAAGCACAGACAATGTCCTAAACTTTTCTGAGAAATCAGTTTTCTGAAGAGTCACATTTAAGACCTAACAATCATATCTATACATCATGTCATAGGACTAATTTTACCTTTTACTTTCAAGACAAAGTTTAGAGTCTATGGCTCCACAGTGTAATTATCATCATGTAAACTTATTAAATCTCCAAGTTTCCACAGCACTAATATACACATAAAAATTAAAGAATAATTTTAGATCTTTTACCTTAAAATACATTGTCATTGAACCACAATAGACCTATTTATACTTACACAACTTTAACTCAATAAAATTAATATTAAACAAAGCTGCAAGACACACATTACTTAAAAACATATATGTATGTTATTCACAAACAAAGAATGTTTCTCGTAATCATGGGGGTTGGGAAACTGGAAAAGCCATATCTATTATAGGAGGAAAAAAACACAATTATACAGCTGTTTCTTTTTTCCCCATGAAGGCATTTTTTTTCTAGTGATCCCTTATTCTTAAGTCCAGTTACAATAAACACATATCAACAGGCAGATAAACAAAACAAATGCACAGGTATATTAGCCAAGTTTCAAATTTTTAGACACTTAAATTTTTTAAAAGTATATTGGCATTTATCATGTTTTATCTCATTGCCTTGGACTTCTTGTTTAGTATGTAAAACTACCAACTTGGGAACATCAAAGTTTTCCACTAAGGAAACTGTGAAGCCAAATTATCTTTGCTTGGAATTGTCTTTTTTTCCAAATACTTGCAAGCTGGGTTTCCATAAGTCTGGCTGAAGTGTTTGATGGTGATTTATCTCCACACATTTTCTCCTTTGAACTAGTGTGAGACGGCAAAGGCCAAATGCTAGCAATTAACAAGTGAACCTTCTTGAAAATAACCAGACAAAGAAACAAAAATCTAATGGAGGCAACCAAATGTCATCAGAGGCCCTAAAAACCCAAAAGGCAAAATCATGGCCTGGTGTGCCCAGTCTTCATCAGAGCCGAATTTGGGCCAGATGACCACAGGTTTATACATTGGGTCTTTGGCCTCAATTAAACAACAGTATTTCAGCATCGATTGGTTTTCTTTTCCTGTTCTCCTGTGTCTGAGTTCCCCTGTGCCCCCCACCTTCCATGCTGGGGGTTTCGTGTGCTCTCAGAGTATGAAGGCTATCCCTTCAAACTCTTACCCGCGCCCTCCCCACCCCCCATGGACTACCCAGAGGGAATGTCAGAGAAAAATCTTCATTGCCCTATTGTTACGGCTTGGATCTGTAGTATCTCTCAAGTGCCTTTTGCATTTGGATGTTGCAGAATACCTATGGAACCATGTGCTGTTAGGAGCTGAGACCTGCTCGGCAGGAGGGGGAGTACGGTGCTTGATCCAGAACACTGAGGCTTATACCAGAAGGGGTAGATCACTAGGGCTTGACGTGGAACAGGATAGATCACAAGACACGATCTGAGAAAATATCTGCAAGCTCTGTCCTGCCCTTCCTTACTCACTTGGCTCCTGTCTGCCATGTCATAAACAGCTTTTGTGCTTGCTAGGCCTTTGCCATGCACTGCCCCCATTGCCATGCACCCATGAATGGACTAAGGCCTTTTGAAGCTGTGAGCTAAAATAAATCTTTCCTCCCTAAAATTGTGGATGTTGGGTGTTGTGTTTCTGTAATGTGAGAGTAAGTAAGACAGTAGTTGGGACCACAGAAATGAGTTCATTGCTGTAACTTTTCTTGACCACGTGGTTTGCAAGCCTGTGGAAATGGTTTGAAAGAGGAGTTTGGAAACGTTTGAAGATGTCGGCTACTCAAGTCTCAAAATACTGCAAGTCAAGCTTAATGTGAGATTCTGGTCAGAGCTCAGAAGATGAAATGCTGATAGAAATGTGGTCTGTAAAGGCCGGTTTCAAGAGTTTTCAGGTATGTAAGACGACTTCATCAGCAATTGGTCCAGACACCATGCATGCTGTACTCAGGCAAAATTGTGTCAGCATTTTGCCCTTGTCGTGAGTTTCTGCTTAAAACTGAGATTAAGGGTGGTGGACTAATCTGGCAGAGGAAATTTTAAGGTAGCCCAGTATTCAGGCTGTCACGTGAGTACTGTTTGTGGCTTTTATTGAGCTCTATACTGAGAAAACAGCAGACGAAAAAGACATAAACCTTTGTCAGTTTTGAAGAAAAAATGTGACTCCAAAGTAAGCGTAGAAGAGCACATGGCCATGTAAGAAATTATCATTAAAAAGAAGACAAGGACTTGGAACCAGGATTATAAAATATACGACTTGAGGCTGTCTTAAGAATCAGTAAGACATCACTCTTTACCAACTGGAGAGAGGAAAGGTGGAGGACACTGCTTTGAAAACAGAAACCAAGTGCATCCTGCAATAAAATCTTGGAAAGTGAATCTCCAGCTAGTTCAGCCATCTAAGAACTCAGAAGTCTCAGAGGTGATTGTTTAAGGGGCAGACTACTTTTCAAGTCAGGGGCACACCTTGGTGTCATACACATGATGCTGGTTTCATAGGCATGCAGAATACAAGAGTTGTGGGGTCATGGAGGCTCTGACCCAGATTTCAGAAGAAGGCTTTGGAGGCCAGGTGGCATGCCCCCATTAAAGCAGTGCATGAAGTTGTGAAAGAGAAGCCTAAGGTGCAGTGGAGACGCCAGAAATATGGAGATGCCAGGAATGTGGATCATCTGCTGAGAAAGGCTACAGGCTATGAGCAGGGCC
Source organism: Ctenodactylus gundi (assembly GCA_004027205.1). Lineage (NCBI taxonomy): Eukaryota > Metazoa > Chordata > Mammalia > Rodentia > Ctenodactylidae > Ctenodactylus > Ctenodactylus gundi. Next base: position 68,598 of record PVKB01005827.1, read on the forward strand.
CAAGGACAATGCCACAGGAACAGGGACACTGAACCCCTTAGAGCGCACATCTTGCCACAGATTACTGCAAGATCTAGAAAAAGAACTACTGGATTTAACAGAGCTACTGTATCTAACACTTTCCCTGCTGAATTCAGATCTTCTTTTGATCAAACTGATTTCTAGCTTCCTCTTCCTATATATTGGAATGGGAATGTTTACCCTGTTTATTTTGGAAGTATTTAACTTTTCTTTGATTTTTTCCTAGAAACTCACAACTAACAGTTTGCCTTTAGTCTCGGAGGAGACTTTGGACATGGACTTTACTTTTAATAGTGCGATAACTGTTGAGACTTTGACAACTCTTCGAGAAGGAATAAATGCATTTTTCAAAACAAGGTAGAAATGAGTCTTTTGCAGGCCTGGGGCAGAATATTGTGGTATAGATCTGGAATGTCCCCCAAAGCCTCATGTACTTAGATATGTGGAATACCTACATAACCACGTGTGGCTAAGAGCCAGAGTCTGATTGGAAGGAGTGGATCCCTAGAGATAGACCTGTAACAGAAAAACACTGTGGGGCTTTACCTAGAAGGGGTGGCTCACTGGGACCTAACCTGGAAGGATATGTGCTTAACTAGACCCTTCTTTGTCATGTGGCTTTCTATCTGCCATGCCATGAACAGCTTTCCTCCTGCTGGGTCTCTGCCATCAGCTTCTACCATTGCCAGTTGTCCATGAGACCTTTGGAAACTGTGAGTTAAAATTAGTATTTCTTCCCTTAAGTCAAATAAGGGATGTCAAGTATTCTATCAGAGCAACTAATAAATAACTAAGACACACCATTTCTTGGTTCCCTAGGCCTACAACTTTTATTTGCCATCTTCAAAGAAATTGGTGATCTTGTCTCTGGGTTTGCCCAGAGTGCTCCATCTCTCCTACTGGAGATCCTCTAGGCTCCTTTTTTCTCACTCCCTCACGCTCAGCCCCAAAGAATCTGTCAGCCCCCACAGCAGTACTTACAGTCCAACTTTTCTACTTTGGTTGATGCCCAAAGTCACCAGGTCACCATGGTCCTCTTTTTATTTTTCCAGTGTCACCTTTACTGTCTTTGAATATAACAATCTGAGGCTGTTCATGGCTCTGTGACAAGCTGAGACTCCCAAGCAGTGCAAGGTACCCAAAATCAGACGAGGTGCACCTCTCCATCTATGGAGTGCTTCCTTCTAACAGTATGTAAACCCAGATGAGTCTCCAAATTGTGCCAAAATGTCAAGTTCCCGTGTCCAAACAAAGAGAGGACATGGAAGCAGGGAGGACAGTAAATTGAAGCTTTAATGTCAGTCTTGCAGGGCAGGTATCATTCCCTGAGTGGGTAGCAGGCACACCAAAATCTGGTGGGTTGAGGGGGTTTTGTCTCTAATCTGTGGATCCCTGCCTCTGTCTTTCGGTTGGCAGGGTCCAGTCTCCCTGGAAGCGATCTAAGGGGATCCTTTGCAACAAGAAGGCTGAAGACGATCTGCTTACATTGGATTGATTCGGAGCCAAGTAGTTTGCCAAGATGTGGCGTTTGTTTCTCCCTGCCTCCCTCGGTCTCTGGGTGCACACTCCATGTGAAGCACACAGAGCTAAGAAATCTCCCAGGAAAAGAAGAACCAGGAACAGCAAGGATGAGAAAACCTGTTGCCATTACACAGCATCACATAAAAATGAGTCACTTGCTCTCAGTCATATCTGCAATGGAAACTCACAAGGCTAACAAGAGAGGAGAGGACCAGGTCTGGTGACACAAGCCTGTAATCCCAGAACTCGGACTCGGAGTGACTGACGCAGGAGGACGTGAGTTCAAGCCCAGTCTGGGCAAGTTAGTGAGGTCCTGTCTCAAAAAAGAAAATAGAAATGAGAAGGTGGTGGAGCTCAATGCCACAGCCCTGGGCTGGCTTCCCAGCACTAGGCGACACAGTAGTCTCTCTTTTGTTCCATGCAGGAGCAACCCGCCTAGTCCCCGCGGTTTTGTATTAGCTCTTTTAAACACTGTGGGTCTTATTCAGTAAGACGGAATGTTTGGCCAAAGGAAGAAGCGTTACCTGTGATGTAAATCCCAGCTCCAGCACGTCTGTGTCCTGAAAGCTGCTGCTTACCCAGGGGTGCTTTAAGAAACACCTGGCAAGGAAATATTAACTCATTCTTCCCCGCAGAGCATGTTTGCCTTCCAGCATCAAGGAAAATAACATGTGTGTTCAGCCTGAGGTCCCGGGACAGCCTTTAAAAGGTGCCTACTTTACAGGTTAGAAGTCTAGGAGAAGTGTTAGTATTGGGTTTCCTCGAAGGTTCGTACCTTCAAGACTCTCAAAGTTTTCAGTGGTGCTGAGGAATTTAGACTTAGGAAAATGTAACTATTTGTTCAAGCTAGCAGTCATTTACTTTTCAAAATGGGACCGTAAACAGAATAATATGTCATTGATCTACTGCTGCTTCCGACAGGCAGGTTTAAATGGGAATCTGCTACTTTCTTGTGGTACTAGGGCTTGGGCTCAGGCCCTTCACACAGTGCTACATTTCCAGCCCATTTTTTAGTTTTTGATTTTGAATCAGGATTATACTAAGTTACCAAATTAGACTAAAATTTGAGATCCTGCTGCCTCAACTTCCCAGAGTGCTGGGATTACAGGCCTGTGCCACCAGGCCTAGCAACATACTTGTATCTTAAAATAGCACAATTCGGTCGTGTTTTTTTAAGCCAATATAAACGCCACCTGTGTTCAGTGCTCGACTTTTTGTTTTGTCCCTTTTCAATAGCATGCTTTGATAAGGAGAAGAGAACAGGGCAGAATTGTCAAGAGTTCAGAGACACAGCTCAGCAGAAGGAAAAAAAAGACTGAATCTCACCCTCTCGAGTCACTTATTAGTGCAGGCTTTTTAATCTCTTTGCCGTGTGACTGCAGTCAGTTATAGTGAGGTTACCATCAATGTTAAGCCAATTTTTATTTTTTCTTTTATTTTTTTGAGACAGGGTCTTACTCTGTAATCCAGACTGGTCCTGAACTCCCTATGTAGCCCAGACTGGCCTTGAACTCATAACAAACTTCCTGCCTCCGTTTTCCGAGGTCTGGGATTACAGACGTGCACCACCATGTCAAGCTATTATGTGGCACTGAGGGATCAAACCTGGGACTTTGAGCTTCTTAGGCAAGCACTCTGATCACGGAGCTAGGCCCAGCCCCAAAGCCAATTTTTAAAAGGGTCCTTTGCTGGCCAACAGCTCAAATCCCAGGCCACTTACTGTGGTAAATAATAAAGGGCTTATTAAAAGCCAGCTGTGGGGAGATGGTGGGAGGAATTGCTCCACAGCTACCCACCGTAAACTTTTAAAGGATGAGTCAGAAGGGAGGAGGTATCATGGGTCTAAAATTTACAAAGAAAAATAAGTTTACGGTCATTACTGTGAGCTTTGCAACTTGCTGTTTGGAGTTTTGCTCCATCTGCGCATCCCCCGCGCCCCTGTGGTTTCTTTTCGCCTCCCTCCTTCTCCCTGGAGTCCACATCCTGCTATTGAGGGGAGAATGAGCCTGACCAGAAATCACATGGCTTTCTCTGCCCAGGATTGTCTGTTTTTCATTTCTGTTGTCTGAGAGGGACAAAGCATTTCTGACATTGAAATTTGAAATGCTCTCCTGTGGTTAACAAGGGCAGCTGAGCAAGAACTGAAATACCATCCAGTTGGGCGAGTATGAGGCCAAATTCAAGTTTGTTTGTTTGTTTGTTTGTTTTTCAGAGAAGGTTCCTAGTAAAGCTGTTGTTACTTCTTCCAGCTGCACCTTGGACACATATGGACTCTAGGGGCTTTTTTTCTTGCAACTTCCTGAAGAATTAGTTTCCCAATACAATGACTACTGGTCATATGGTATGACCACATAGCTATAGGCTATTTCCCTAGAGTCCACGGCTTCCTGGGACAGCCTGCCATGTATGTGCAAAGACTGTGAAGTGCCGAGTGGCCTAACTGTTCCATGCTAGACAGCTGTTATCTTCCAAAACACCAGCTTCTGAGTCCTCCTCAGTCCCTGTGAGGGACATGATTCTTCTGGGATATAAGAGGGAGGAGGGTAGAGGCAGACCCCTGTCTCTGCAGCAGAGCCTGCCCCTCATACCCAGCAGCACAATGAGGCAGGCTGAGCACCGCTGGGCCTCTAAGGTACAGCACCCAACACAGTCCCCAGCACTGGCCCAGTCACTACAAACACAGACCACAGTTTTGAGGTCACAAGAGGACTTCTCACAAAAAAAAAGAAATCATTGATATGAAATGTCCCTGTCCCTTCGGTGACAAGCCAAACCCCAATGAGGAAAGGACTCCCTCATGGGTCCCAACTCTGCCCCCACTACACTGGCTGTCTACCCCCAGTGTAGGATTTGGGCCTCTGTGATTAACACTCTGTGGGTTGATTGTGCTCTTATAAAGGACTCACTGGTCTCAGACGAGACAGTAGGGGAGGACTCAGAATCCCCAGATGTGTATCCCTGCCCCTGTTTTGGCCTTGTACATGGGAATATGGAAGGACTATGAAAATGACCCCCTGGCTAGGGCTAGTGTCCAGGCCTGTAATCACATCACTGCGGGAGGATGAAGCAGGAGGACTGGAAGTTTGAGCCCCACCTGGGCAACTTAGTCACTTAGTGCAACCTTGCCTCAAAAGTCAAAAATAAAAATGGGCTGTATCCCAGTGTAAAAGTCCTGGGCTGGATTTCCAGCACCACCAAAAGAAAGGAATAGATGGTTTCTCTGCAAACTGAACAGTACCCTAAAATGCACACGAACACTTAGGAGTCTTAACATGAAAATAACTATACGAGTCATCTTCACATCTATGGTTGAGGTCAGAGTCATTAAAAAGTTCTTTAGACGCAGAGTTCTAAAAGTTAATGATGACCCAGACAAAGGGGCCATGTTTCTGAGAGAAGGCAACACTCACAGCTAATACTGAAATAACTTTTAAGAAAAACTTCATTTTATAAATTTCATAACAAATAAACATTTGGGACAAGCAAAGGACATCTGATATTACAGTTTCTGATGATTAATAAAAATAATTAGGAATCAAGTAGTTTGTGAGAGAAAAGTCCATTTGATTGTTTCTGATGACTGAGAATTTCAAAAGAGGCAGTTTGTGAGAAAATATCCTGTTTGGTGAATCCTGATGACAGATAAAAATAATTAGTAGCGCAGTAGTTTGTGAGAGACAGATCTACTTTATGGTTTCTGATGACTGATAACTCCAAAAGAGGTAAATGTGTGAGACAAAGATACATTTGGAGGCTCCTGGAGAATAATAAAAATAATTTGGAATATCGTAGTTTTTGAAAGAATAGTTCACTTGGTGGCTTCTAATGATTGATAAAAATAGTTTTGGACAAAGGAGTTTATGAGAGAAAGGTTCGTTTGATGGCTGACTACAGAGATTGCTTGGCTCTAAGCAACTTTTCGTGGGTGAGTACTTGAAATGAAGAAAGACTTGCCCCTATTTCCAGTGGTTCTGGCTGGTAAAGTCTGCCCATTAATTCCTATCTAAGAGACGCACAGGTTGAAGAGAGAGGAGCAGGGTATATGGATATAGAACGAACCAAAGGAATCTCAGCTGTCTGCCAGCAATATATCCTTTGGACAAAAATATAAAATTCTGGAAGAAAACTCAAAGCCACGGATCACCTGAGAAGGCCTGGCTGTCAGGGTGTCGCACTATTCATTCTGAGATCCCTGGTAAACTGCCAACCTCTAAGGGGCTCTCAGTTGTCTATTTATAAAACTTACAGAAAGGATGACTTAGCAGTAATTCTCATGGCTGACCATATGGGGCATGACTAAAAGATATGAGGATATGATATATGTTTAAATAAAAATTATTTCAGCAGCAACACACTGCCATGAGCCACTCTCAAGACATCTTCCCTTTTTTTGAATACAGTTTATTCTCTGATTTTTGCCTGCTTCAATCCTTTTTTGTGTCTTTAGAAAGTGCTACTAAAAATACGTGGGGATACCCACATTTCCAGGTCCCCTTCCAACTAGTAGTAGCTTTAATCCCCCTTATTCCCTCTTTTTAATTTTCCCAACAATTGCCTTCTCTAGACTCTGCCTCTTGGTCCACAGATCCAGTTAGCAACTTTGCTGGACAGAAACCTGGTACAGACTGACAGCAGAGGTGGCCTGTGTCCATCTTAGGTGCTTTTTCCCAGTTCTCCATTGCGGAAAGGGAGTGTGAGCAGTTCAGCAAGTACTTCGAACACATCTTTAGACTGTATCCTTAACAATTAGGACTGGTTTTCACCCAGAAAATTTTGAAAAAAGAAATGTTTACTTTTTATTGTACTCAGTCATAGCCTAACTACACCTTGGGAAATGAACAGAAATGGCCAGAAGGAGGCAGTATGAGTCATAATACTATGTCAGAAGCAGTTTGTAAACCAAAGGCAAAGTTGGCCAAAGTATTATATGTCCAAGTTTTTCATGTGCTTCAGGAAAACTCTGAACTGTGCTAAACTTGTAACCGCCACAGGGAGCTAATACACAGCCCAACTCTAGGAATCATGCAGAGCTCATAAGCCGACATTCCAGATCCCAGCAAGGAGGGACCGTGCACACCTACAACCCAGTCACCACAGAAACCACCTCTTGTGCAAGTGCAACCTATTCTTTGGAGCTGCAGCTTCTCTGTTTACACAGAGACTGCATTTTTCTGGACTCTAGAGCCGTGGTCACTCCGTGCACAATGGTGGTGCAAACCCTAAAACACTGGCCCACAGATGCTATGCCTCAGACACTGGTGCTATCACAAGTACAGGAACAGTGTAACCTCTGTAACCTAGAGGTGAGGGCATCTTTTTGCTACAATATCCTTCAGAAAGAAAAAAGAGATCAGAAGAATCTAATTGCCTTTGCTACCAGACTGTAGCAGCCTACAAACAGTGAACACAGTATTTGCCACTTAAGATTCCTGCAACAATTACCATTGCCAACCTCAATGAAAATGATCATCCCAGACACTGAGCTACTGCTCCATTTCTGGGACCTGAATCACCACATCCAAACCAACTAGCACACACACAACCACCCGAAAATGAGGACCTCTCGCCTCTAAATTCAGTCCATGAAGTCTGGAAGATGTAAACGCCCCTTCAAATGTGGACACATCAACACAAAACAGAAGGAAGCAGTAAAAACAATACTTTTCTTACTAATTATCTTCCAGAATAGGTATCTATAAACTGTCTGACAAGTAATTCAAATACCTGTTTTAAGAAAAGTCCAGTGGGCTGCAAGACAATATTGATACATAACTTAACAAAAATTAAGAAAGCGGCACATGGCCCAACTCAAGAGCAATGCAAGGAACCAAACAGAAAGTCTAAACTAAACAATATTCTGGAAAAAAAGGAAAGTAGTACAGAAGTTCAAAAGTACACTTGATAAAACAGAAGGACATGTGAAATCAAAGAAAGGTTACTTGAAAATACACAGTAGCAGAAAAAAAGAGAAAGAATGGAAACAGCTGAGGAAAGTATGAAAAATTTATGAAACAATATCTAGAGAGCAAACTTTAGCAATATTAGAAGGAAAACAGAGAAAGGGTAGAATGCATGTTTATGTACATAATGGCTAAAAATGTTTCAAGCACTGGGAAAAACGGAATATAAACATTCTGGGAAGAGAACCTGAAAGATTCCCAGTTAGGCTTAGCCGAAAGAACATTTCACTGGGCTGGGGTTCAGTGACTGCCTAGGAAATGTGAGGCCACATAATAGCTGGGTGTAGTGGAGTGTGCCTGTAATCCCAGCACTTGGGAGGATGAGGCAGGTGGATTGCCACAAATTCGAGGCCAGCCTGCTCTCCAAAGTGAGTTCAGGACCAGTCTGACCTACAGAGTAAGAATATCTAAATTAATTAATTAAATAAATAAATAAGAAATTTTCACTAAGATATATTCAAACTGTCAAAGTAAAAAACAAAGGCACAATCTTGGAAACAGAAAGAGAAAGACTATTTCTTATCTATAAGGAATTCCTCTAGGAAGCTATCAAATTTCTCAGGAGAGATTTGAAACTTGCAGGTCAGAAGAGTGAGACAAAATGTTTTCAAAGTATTTAAAGAAGAAATATGTTAATGTGTAACCCAGAAAAACAGACTCACCAAAATAAAGAGACAAAGATTCCCCCCAAGAAAACTGAGAAAGTCCATCATCAGATCTGCTTCTGAAGCAATACTAAGGGGAGTTCCTCAATCAGAAACGGAAAGACGGTGAAAGGTAGTATGAGTGTATGTCGCACTGACTAGACGAAATATGCACACACTGAAAACCAGAATATCCTAACTCTATAGTGATGAAGTATGTCTAGAACTTATGTTTATAAAATAATGGTTAAAGGACAAGCTATGAAAAATAACTACAGCTACAAAATTTAAGGGATACACAACATGAAATATGCTAATTATGACAGAAAACAGAAACCTGTATAGAGGGGATAAAAATAGTGGTTTTGTGCTCAAACTAAGGAATGTTAAGAGCTTAAAATAGACTAGCATAGCTACTACACGGTGTTATGTGAAAGCTTCAAGATAATCACAAAGAAAAGCCAATAATAGATAAAAACGATAATGGACTCTCAGTATACCACTTAAGAAAAGAAAAAACATCAAATCCAAGGCAGCTAATGAGGAATACATAAAGAAAGGATCTATCAAAGAGCCAGGGAAAAATGGCCACAGTGAGCCCTTACATACAAATAGTTAACATAAATGTGAATAGATTAAATTCTCCAATTAACAGAGACAGAAGGGTAGAGTCCACTAGAAAACAATACAATGTATTCCTGAAAGAATATTCTCAAAAACTTTAAGGACACTCACAGATGGAGAGGGCAAAGACGAAAATAAATATTTCATGCTAATGGAAGATAGCTGTACTTCTGTTTGATATAATCCCATGTGTTGGTTCTTTGAGTTATTTCTTGTGTAATTGGTATTCTGCTCATGTAGCGCTTTCTTATGATGAAGGTCTTACCTTTTTTTATTTGTTAGCAGATTCAGTGTTCCTGTTTTAATATGTAGATCATTGATTCATTTTCATTTGCTTTTAGTACAGGATGAAAGATATGGGTCTATGTTCACTCTTCTTCACAACCAATTTTCCCAATACCATTTATTCAAGAGGGTGTCTTCTGTCCAGTGTATGACTTTGGCCTCTTTGTAGAATGTCAAATGACTGAAGGTGCCTAGGGTTGTTTCTGGAGTCTCCATTCCGTTCCATTGATCAACTTGTCTGTTTTGTACGATGCCAGGTGGTTTTAATCACTGTTGCTTTGTGACATATAATTTAAAACCTGGGGCTGTGATGCCTCCTACTTTGCTGTTGTTGTTCAGGCTTACTTTGGCAATTGTTGGCCTGGTTCCTAATACATAAATTTTAGAGCTGTTTTTCTTTTCTAGTTCTGTAAAGAATGCAGTTGGTATTTTTATTGGAATTGCATTGAATTTGTGTATCGTTTTGGTGGATGGCCATTTTGAGATCAGTTCTGGCTACCGAGGAACAGGGAATGTCTTTCCATTTTCTAATATCCTAGTCAACTTTTTTCTTCACAGAACCATAGTTTTCATTACAGAGATCTTTCACTTTTGTCTTTATTGATTTTTGTCTGGTGAATCTATTTGTGTTAGTGCAGCACTGAGGCCCTGCACTGAGACTGTGTTGTTGTTTATTTCTAGTAGTTGTTTTCATGAGTTGTGTTTAGTGCGTGCTTAGTGCAAAAACATTTACAATTGTCTCTTCTTGTTAAATTCTTCCTTTAGGAAGATGTAGTAGCCTTCTTTGTCTCTTCTGACCTGATTAGCTCACTGTCCACTTTGAGGAAAGGATAACTATCCCTGCTTCCTTTCTTGTTTTTGTTGCATAAAACATAATTTTCCATCCTTCTTTTCCTTCTATGTTTTTTTTATGCATATAGTGTGTCTCTTTTAGATCTCATATAGTTGAATACTATTTTTAAATCTAATCTGCTGGTCAGTGTCTTTTGATAAAGAAATTGAGACTGTTAAGATTGAGAGTTATGGGCTGGAGGAATGGCACAGTGGTTAATGACACAGCCCTGAGTTCAATTCCCCAGCACCACATAAGATGGGCATGGTGGCCCACATTTGTAACCAGCCCTCGAGAAGCTGAGGCAGGAGGATTCCTGTGAGTCCAAGGCCACCCTGGGTTTCATAGTGAGCGCAGGACTAGCCTGGGCTACAGAGTGAGACTCTGTCTCAAAAGAAAAGCAAAGATTATTATTATTATTTATTATAAAATATTATTTTCATGGCATTTTGAATTCTTCTGTTTTTCAGGAATTGTTTTCTTTCTGTTTTTCTTCTTGCTTAGTTAATTTCACTGTTGGGTGTACACGTCCTTCTGGGTGTTTCACTGCCGTTAGCTTCCCTGTCATTGCCCAGGCTTCCCTTAAGAACTGTTTATGTAATGCTGGTTTAGTGTTCATGAATTCCTTTAAGCACTGTCATGGAAGATACTTATTTCTGTCAAGTTTGAAGGATAAATTTGTAACATAGAAGGCTGAGTTGACATTTGTTTGCTTTTAGGATCTGAAATTCTTCTCTCCATGCTCTTCTGACTTTTAGTTTATATTGAGAAATCTGCATTATTCTGGTAGGCTTTTCTTTACAGGTTACTTATGTTTTTCTTTCAAAATGTTTCATATTTTCTCTTTGTGCTGAATATTTGAAATTGTTTTTATGGTGTGTCATAGGGAATTTCTATTTTGGTCATATCTGATGAGGCTTGTAGCTTGGTCGTCTAATTTTTCTTTATTCCTGTGACTCAGAGGTTGCATTTCTTGAATCATCTAGCCACATTCAGATCCAGCTTCCTTGATGTTTACTTCTGTGGTGACTCCTGAGGTTTTGTACTTATGTTGGATTATTCAGTCCACATTCTTTTCACTGAGGGTTTTTTTTTTTTATAATCTGGAATTTTGCTTGGTACTTTTTTTAATGTTCTCTAGCTCTTTAATAAGTGGCTAATTTATATCTTTTATTATCTTATTTAGTTAGTCAATGTAATGATTGTATAATCTCACTGGTTGTTTTATTGCTTGAATCCCTTATTGTTTTATAATGTCCTCTTTAAATTCACTAAACATTTTGAAGAAATTGTTTTCATTTCTCTCTTAGTTCACCAAGAACTTTGGTAATTTGACTTTGATGATTTGTGAAAGAGGTTGTCTTTTTCCCAGAATGTTTTTGTCCTCTGTCAAAGACCTGATAAGTGAGAATCCCTGAGGTTGTCCCTGTGTTTTCAGTTCTGTTCCATTGGTCCACATGTCTATTTTTGTGCCAGTACCACATTTTCAAAAAATCACTGTTGCTTTGAAATATAATTTGAAGTCTGGATTGTGATGACTCCATTGGAGGGATTGTGTCAACTTGTTGCACTTGGGAAATGTCCAGGGAATAGCTTTTAGACGTGTGTCATTAGCTCGAGTGTCAGAAAGTGAGGGAGGGGTGCCCACCTTGGGTGTGGGCAGCCCAACTGGCAGATTGAAGTGAATAAAGGAGGGAGGAAGAAATATTATTGCAGATTCCTCCGGGAAGAGCCTTGTCCTCTCTTGATTCTGGAAATTTAGGTGCTCCTGGCTTGCTCTGGTCTTGGCTTGGCAGAGCTCTGCCACTGATTTGCATCAGTCTCCCATCTTCACCTAACTTTCGGGATAATGATCTACGGCAGGCTCCAACCAACTGTCCTGCAGTCTGGGAGCCAACTGTCTTGGCACGAGTCTGATCAGCTACTGCACCCTCGGCTCTCACACATGCAGGACAGGCTAGTTTGGACTCTCTCTTCAGGTTTTTAAGCCCTCCAAATAAATTCTTTTTATTTCTGTAAATCCTATTCCCTCTGCCTCTCTTAGAACTCTAACCAATATGCCTCCTGCCTTTGTCTCGTTATTTAGAATTGGTTCGGCATAACTTGATGTCTGGATTGTGATGCCTGTGGCTTTTGTCTTTTTATTTAAGCTTGGTTTGGCTGTTCTAGGTCTTTTTTGTTTCATGTAAGTTACAAAGATTTTTTTTCTTTTAGTTCTGAAAAGCAGCATTGGAAATGTATTGAATTTGTATAAGATTTTTGGTGGTGTAACCATCCTGACAACACTGGATCTGTCTATACTAGAACAGGAGATGTCTTTCCATTTTCTAATGCCATCTCCAATCTGTCTCTTTTTTTTTAGAGTGTGTGTCAGTTTTCATTTCGCTTGTTGTTTCTGAGTTCTTGATGACAGCCATTCTTACTGGAACAAGAGGGAATCTCAAGTGCTGTTTTGATTTTTATTTCTCTAATGGATAAAGAAGCTGAATTTTTTTTCATGTACTTATTGGCCATTTTGAGTTCTTCTAAGACTGGGTAATGTTTCAGTTGCCAAGTTTTTAAAGGGGGCATTTGTTTTTGGAAGTTCAATTTTTTCAGTTTTTATACTCTGGGTATCAGTCCTCTTTCAGAGGTATAGCTGAGAGCAATTTCCCCATTCTGTCAGTTGAATCATCACTCTTTTAGTTGTTTCTTTTGCTGTGTAATCTGATATGCCTTATTTGTTCATTCTTGGTGTTATCTTTTGAGCAATAGGCGTTCTTTCGAAAAAGTCCTTGTCTATGTCTATGACTTCAAGGAGTTTATCTAGTCTTATCTTCCAGCATATTCAATATTTCTGGTTTAATACTTAGATCTTTGGTTCACTTTGATTTGTGTATTAGTCACTTTGTTGTCACTGTGACTCAATACCCAACCCACTACCTAGGGAGGAAAGATTTTACTTGCGCTCACAGTTCAGAAAGTCTCAGTCCTTCCACTGGTGGGTGGCTGGAAAATGGTGGAAGCACATGGCAGGGTTGGAGCCGGGACTCCAGGAGGCAGAGATCCTCACAACATCAAGGAACAGAGAGACTGGGAGGAAGGTTGGAACCAGCACACGCCCTTCCAGGCCAAGTTCTAAGCACACGTCCCTTTCAGCCAGGCCCCTCCTACCACCCCTGCACAGTATCCATAGGAACATGAGGCTTTTGGGGAGACACTCCAGATCCAAAGCACAATTTGATTTTAGTACAGGGTAATAGATACTGGTCTAGATCCAATCTTCTGTATGTGGATAACCAGTCCAGCACCACATGCCAAAGAAGCTATCTTTCCTTGAACATATATTTTTAGCCTGTTTTTCTAAGATCACATGGCTGACGGTGCCTGCTTTTTTTTTGCCACGGCCATATATATATTTTTTAAATCACTGTTGCTTTGCAACATAAATTGATGTCCAGGATTTTGATGCCTTCTGCTTTTCCCCTATTGCTCAGGACTGCTTTGGCAATTCTTAGTCTTTTCAGATTCTCTATAAATTTTATAGTTGTTTTTCTTTCCTAGCTCTGTGAAGAGTGCTATTGAGTATTTTGATTGGAGTTTCATTGAATCTATACATCACTTTTGGTAATATAGCCATTTTGACAATATTGGTTCTGACTATTCAGGCACAGAGGATGGCTTTCCATGTTCTAATGTTCTCTTCATTAACGCAAATTTGGATTTTTTCCCCTACTAAGTCAAAAATAGCAGTTTTGAGGAAATGGAATATTATGGTGGTCAAAACATACAGTGGGAAATGTTATATTATATATCCAATTTAAGAAATTAAGAAACACGGCAGCACGTCTGTCCTTGAGGAAGCCTTGCACCCAGGGCACTTGGGAAATGTTAAACAGAGCTTGCAGATGGATCTTCAAGTTCCTGAGGCAGGCCCCTAGCATAATCAGCTTGTCTTCATCCGTGAGCCGTAATAAAAATTGAGGAGACAAGACAGTCACCCGCAGGAGCTTCCTGGCATCGCATGTGCCGTGTGCCCAGGCCTCTCAGTGTAAGAAGACAGAGAAACAGGCGATAATGGGAGAGCCAACAGGAGGCCAGGCCCGCTCGCAGCCGGCCACCGTCTGGGCCTCCCAGCTAGGCACGGCTGAGGGGACCCCTGTCTTGAAACTGGTGTGGCCGCAGGGTGGGCAGCTTGCTGTGAGGTCTGGAGCCCCCCAGCTGCTATCTAAGGAGAAGAGGGGCTCTCGTGGTTGGGGCCACGGGACAAAAGGCGGCTCAAAACAGCAGTGGACTCTCCCAGCGGCCTCCCTCGAAAGGGACACCAGCCCCTGGGTCTCTTGCCATGGAGACCCTTGACTGCAGGCTGCTCTTCTGGGAGCACGCGGGAAACCGAGGTTGGACCCGGGAGCATCTTGGAATTCGGATAACACAGTGTGTCTGGATTCTCCCCCAGGGCTGCGTTTGTCCTTCGCTTTGGGAAGTGACCCATAGCCAGCAGGGAGGTTAGCTTTGGGAGCTGCGTGCGGGGAGGGGGGAAGATGCTCACCTTAGTGACCACGCCCTGGGCCTTTGCCGTGAGCTGGTGTGTGACCCGTGCCGGGCTGGGAGACTCCATCCAAGGGGGATGGTCCTTACTGAGATGCGTTCACCGTGGCGAAACGTGT
>PVKB01005828.1:0-83758 GCA_004027205.1 Ctenodactylus gundi
CCCGCCCCCCCCACCCCCACTGAAAAGGAGCTGGGCGATGTGACATGAGAGTGCACTCCCGAGGGGTTTCCTATAAGCTTCTCTTCCTCTGTACTGCTCTGTTTCCCAGTGAGAAATCTGGACCTTTCATCCCTTCTGGAATGAGCTCTTTAAATTCTCCCCTTCCAATTGGATGAATCTAGCATTTCTCCCACTGCAAAAAATAAAATACTAACAAAGAATATGGTGTCAAAGCTGGGCGTGGTGGTGCATGCCTATAATCCCAGCACTCGGGAGGCTGAGGCAGGAGGTTTGACCTGAGTCCAAGGCCAGCCTGGGCTCCATAGTGAGTTCAGGACCAGCCTGGAGTACAGAGCAAGACCCTGCCTCAAAAAAAAAAAAAATGATTATGATGTCAAGTTTAGATGCTGTACATTAAGCAAAATTTTAATATGCATTTGCTTCATTTTGTTACCAAAAAAAAAAAAAAGTTGGGCTAAGAGAATGACCTAGGCCTCTGGGTCAGGTTAGACATGTTCAGGCTTATCTTTTCCTCCTTTGAATACCCAAATATGAAAAGAATTAAAATGGCTCTGCATGGCAGTGCCCACTCCCACGTCCTGCCTTGCCAACCTCTGTTTTCAGAGGCCACCGACTCTGAGGGCCCCTGAGCTCTTTCCCAAGATTCAAAGAGACAGTTGGAGAAAGGATGAGAAGCGTTCCTCTACCACACTCCCATTGCTGGAGGTGGCTACATGTGAAGACGTCTATACTGGGCCTGTCCCCAGGGACCTTGTAGACTCAGCCCTTGCTGTCAGGAAGCTGGAACTAGTCCTCCTCCTGTGAATTACAGCTGGCCAAGACCCATCCTTCCAAGTACTTCACATCTCACTATAAACCAGTATCCTGGCTCCCAGGAATCAATGCTGAGAGGCTCCATCCTCTTTCTGGGAAGTGTCAGCAATGGAAGGCAGAAGAAGTGGGAAGAAGAAGAAGAGGAAGAAGAAGAAGAAGAAGAAGAAGAAGAAGAAGAAGAAGAAGAAGAAGAAGAAGAAGAAGATGATGATGATGATTTCGGGGTATGGGGATAAGAAAAAAGTCAAATGTTTCTTTGCTCCATGATGGCAAGTGACTAGAATATTTGGTGAGGGAGACTTTTTTAAGTGACCAAGTGCAGACGGATATTCTCTGAAGAGAGGAATGTTTTCTGTCAAGTTTCTTCCTGAGTCTTTTGTCCTTCTTCCCACTTCCCCCAAATACAAACTTTCTGTCCCTCCCACCCCTACCCCATTATGAAGATTAAACCCTGAGCCTACATCCCCAGTTCTTCTCTTAGTTTATTTTTAAAAGTTTTAAAGTGTCTCACAAAATTGTTCTGGCTGAGTAGGATCTTTGATTGTCCTGTCTCAGCCTCCCAGAGCGTGGGATTACAAGCAAGCACCACCACACCAGTTATTCATGGATTCACACTCTCCTTAAATACCCAGGAATGAAAATGGTTAGTGAATGGCCTGGAAAGGGGTGTTGGGAGAACAAACAGGACCTGCATCCTGTGGGCTGACGCCCAGTGAACAACTCTGCTCACACCTATCCACCTGGTCCTGCAATGCGTCACTCCGTGCGGCCTTGTCACAACTCCAGAGAACAGACGTGGAGAGAAAGGGTAAGGGAGTCATCCCGGTGAGCCCCATTGCAGAAGCTGCTAAGAGCACTCCGGAAACGCAGTGTACTAGGAGGAGATGGCTCGAATCTGAGAGGCCAGCTTCCCGCGCAGCATCCCGGCTTGAGCCGGCGGCGCCTGAGCTCCGACCCCTGACGACCCTTTACGGAAATCGATCCACCACTCCCGAGTGGCGTGTGTGTCACTAGAGATCTGGAGGCTCTACTGGAAGGGGAGGTACCTGCGAGGTGGCCGGGTCACCACGAGGCGGCGCGTCGGACCCCAGGAGCGAGGCGCAGTCGGCGAGGTCCTGCAGGTCTATTGTGGCGAGGGCTGCGCGGGGAGACCGGGAGACACGCGCCGGGCGGACCCTCAGCCTCTCCACCGCGCCGCCTGCGCGGCCCCGGCCAGGACGCCGGGCCCCGGGGAGGGAAGCTCCGGCCGCCTCGCAGGCCGCACCCGCCCGGCGCGGGAAGCCCAGGAGATCGCGACGGTGCCCGGGGCTCACCTGGCAGCACGGCGGGCTCCGCGTCCGCGGGGTCCTCGTACACCGACACCGGGCAGCTGCCGCCACATCCCGGGAAGGGTTTCCGCGGAGGAGCGAACTAAGCGGGCACAGAAACGGCGATCGCGGGTCAGTTCTGGGCCGGGCGCTCGCGGACGCGGTGCCCCGCAACCCCGGCCGGCAGCCGCACCTTCCTTTCGGCGCTCCCCGCCTTGCCGAGCGGCCGGCCCGGCAGCTCCCGCAGGCGGTTGGGGCAGATGCTGCCGAAGGCCTGGCGTCCCGCCGCGCCGCCCCCGCCCGCCTGCATCCTGACCCCGCCGAGGTGCGCCTGGGGCTCGCGGCGGCCGCGGTCGCGCCGCTCCTGGCCGGGGAGGAGCGGACGGAGGGTGGAAGGGAAGCCCGCCTGGCGGGAGGGGCGCCTCGCGCCGGAGGAGGCGCCTTCGGCCCCGGACTGTCTGCTCCCGGCGGAGGCGTTAACCCGACCTGGCAACGGGGCTTCCCCGGGGCGCCGCGAGCGCGGGGCTGGGGCCCGCGGGCGCCCTTTCGCGGAGCGTTGGCGCTGCCGCCGCTGGCCGCGCCAGGCTGAGAGGTGAGGAGGAGGGGCGGGCGCGCCCCTCGCCGGCTGGCCCTGGGCCGCGGGCCGGCCGGCTACGGAAAGTTAGATGCCTGTGGCCACTTCTCCCTGCCCCCTCTAGGCGCGGGAAATCCGAGAGTTTGCAAAGCTGCTTCCGGGCTCACCAGGCCACAAGACAGAATGATCGTGAAGTGACACTCCTCGTCGAAGCCCCACTCTGGCGTTCGCTCTGTCCTGCCCCGCCAGATCCAGTGGGGATGTAGATTTCCCGCCAGAACCCTGGAGTAGCCCTCAGATTTCAGAAGCCCTTCCCTGCGTTCTGGATCTTCACTCACGGACCTACGCTCGGCCTTTTGGCCCAATGCCTAGAGCCCAGTCCCTCACTTTCCAAGGCACCTTTTTAAAAAATCAAGAATAGGTGACATCTCCAAACCCTCTCCCAGCTCTGAAAACTCCATGGTGGGCGGTTCCAAATCTCCTAAAACCTGTCTCCTGATGACCTTAGCTGCCATCTTAGCCTTTGGCTGCGGTCTTTACAGCTGTTCCCAGCCCTGTGCCATAGGCTTTGCCCCTTCCCAAGCTGGAGTCCCCTCCCAGGATGCGGTATCTTCTGGATCTGAGGCATCTTTTAGAAAGGGACTTCTCCCAGAAAGGAGTATCCTCGAGGAAGGAAACTTCTTTCAAGACCCTCAGATCCATCCAATTTGAACAGTCACCTAAAATCAGAACCTTTATGTACCCATCTTCCACTTGTTTTGGCCTATTGTACACAGTACAATAAAAGACCGTCCTTTAAAGATACTCTTAACCGTGGTGGAGGACAACCAATAGTAAGCTGGAATGAACTTGAAGACCCCCTCACACATCTGGAGAAGGAGGAGCTGAGTTGTGGTAGAAGTTACAGCTGTGTGGTATTGCTGGTGGGAGGAGCTCTGGCCCTAGAGTCATAGAACACAAGGATCTGGTCTAGACTCCACCAGATCTGTGAGTCCCAAGTCTTTAGGTATAACAGTAATGTAGATTTCAACAGACCTGCTGTGAAGATGAGTGAAATCGTTTGTGTAAAGTGACTGGTGTTGGCTGTGGACAAATTAGGCTGACTTTTTTTCTGAGACAGGGTCTCACTCTGTATAGACCAGGGTGGTCCTGAATTATGTTACACAGGCTGGCCTGGAACACAAAGTAATCCTCCTGCCTCATCCAAGTGCTGGGATTACAGGCGTGCACCACCACGCCCAACTTGTGTGGTGCTGAGGAACCAAACTCAGGACCTTGAGCTGACTAGGCAAGCACTTTAACCATTGAGCTATTTCTCCAGCCCCCCACCATATATATATATGGTGGGGGGGGGCAGCATTTTCAGCTTCTCAGTCTGTCCGTGGTTCCTGAGTTCATCACTAGCCTGTCCATCTCCATCTGTCTGCCCACATTGCAGTCTGTAAACTAAGTAGAGAAGCTCTTCACTGAGCTTTGGAGAGATTGTTAATCTGCTATAGATTTTCCAGGACAAGCTCATTCGAATACTCATCATTGGACTTCACATTGGGATAGAAAAACATAGGCATTGTATGATAGGTTATCTGTGGCAACAGAACTGTAATAAAATGGTTATATAACTCCTAGCCCGGAGCCAGTCACTAAATTACTTAAGAGTTTAGCACTATGAGAGACAGGAACAGGGTTTTAGGGATTTGGCTGAGTGACAGCTTAGACACTGCTGAAGACAGCTCCTTCAACTTTTTTCCAGAAGTGCCAGATCCCATCTCCTTCTAGGCAGTTTGGGAGCCCCTTATAGTTGGGGACTTGGAACTGGCGATGCGGTCTTCTCTTCCTATCACCATCACGGAACAGCTTTTTCTCAGACTAAGAAATCACTACTTACCTCTCCCTGACTCAAGGAAGAGAAAGTTCCTGAACAGTTTAGTATATCAACAAAGAGAAAGGTCCAAGAAGCCCAGAGCAAGGTACTTTAGCTCCATAGAGCACTTGGGGTATACATGTGGAGAGATGGAAAGAAATGGAAAGGTTCCGGAAATTTGAGTTATCTTAACTTTTGTCATACACTGGAATTTATTCTAAATGCAGTAGTCTATGACTGGGATTTTTTTCACTAAAACTTTTATTAGTTTTTTTTTTTCCAGCCTGGCACAAGGCTGTTTCAAAATAAAATAAAATAAAATAAAGACTGGTGATGTAACTCAGTGGTACAGCATATGCTTAGCACGTGTGAGGCATGAGGCCTTGGTTCCAATTGCCAGTACCGAAAAAATTTGAAAAACAGTACAATGAACTGTATGCTCATCCCTAGTTGGCAACATTTTACCCCTATTTGCTTTATCTGTTTCTTCATGCTTTTTTCTGCATAAACTCTTCATTGTGTGGACGTCCTATTCACTGTGTTCAATGCCTGTGCTGGGAAAATTATATGCAGCATCTCATTAGAGCCATGCTTTAGCTCTATCAAATAAGTACTATTATAATTCCTATTCTTGAGGGACAAAAGGAGGGAAATTCCTTGTCACCTTGACAAAATACATAGGTGCACAAAATGCTAAACTTCATTGTAAACCTTAAATTTTGCACTTATACAAATAAAATGGGAAAAAAATTCCCATTCTTACAGATGTGGGTATAGACTTGCCTAAGGTAGCTAGCAAACTGACTCCAAAGCCTACTTGGTTTAATCATGACTTCATATTACCTTATATTTAAGCTTAATCTCAATTAGACGTCACAAGTCTGGTATCAACTGTAGAGCGTGCAGAGGTTAGGAAATTCGCAGCATGTGGTGGAGCTGGAACTCAAGAGGCTACAGCAAATTCCTAAATGAGGGTGACACCAATGTGGCAACTGTAGAGCAAGTCTAGCAAGCATGCCTCATTACTCAGCCAGTCTCCCCATTCGTAAAATGAGTCCCGAGTCGTGAAGCCAGACACCAGGCCTACAGAAGTCTCTCATGAACAGAGGAAAAACCTGAGTAAATCACTTGTGAGACACTTAACTCAGAGTTGAAATTTTCCGGAAACGCATAGTTTAGCAGTGTGGCCAAGGATGGGACAGACTCTGGGCTCAGATTACCTGCATTAAGTAAACTCTCTGCCCCAGTGTCATTCTATGGAAATTGGGAATGATAGAATTGTTGGACGTTCAAAATAATGCTGAACACAGTACCTAGAATACTGTAAGAACTCAAATTTAACCTTTATTACTATTATACCACTGTTACCGTGAGTTCACATGTAGCAGCACGAACAGGTTAACCATGTGATTGCTTGGGCTCCACTTGCAGTGACTCCAGAAGTCTGCAAAGCCGTCCTTACTAACATCTGCTGGTTGTACTAGGGTTTTTTATATCAAAAACACCTCTTGCCTCAACCTTTCGCTAGGGTGCCTACCTGGTCTCCTAGGCTCCCCGCATCATTTGCACTAGCAAGGTCCCAGCAGCAGCCCCCTGTGACAGGATGTCTCTGTATTCTACTCTGCCTTACATCCTATTACACTCTCTGGATCCCTGAGGGTGCACAGTCCTCAGCCCCAGAGGATGAGCAGGCAAATGGCCCTGACTTGTCACTGGAATCCTGACATCCAGAACCACATCCGATCATGCTCAGAGACGCAAATAGTATTCAGACAAGCCATAACAGCAGGCCTGGTTATTTTGGAAAGACATCTCCCTCCTGTGCTTGTGGAAAAATAAACTACTGGATTCTGGTATGGTACACTATTTACAGCCTGCAGGATGGCAAGCAGGATGGACCTCTATCTTTGGACAATACTCCTGAGGCAATATGAGAGGTCCAGCATTGGTGCCAAGGAATAAAAGAAGCCCAGAGGTCTGCTTTATTTCACGCTGGGAAATAGGCGGCACTTCTCGCAGATCTGGAGGGGCAGCATGTGAGTCAGGGAAGTCCTGTTTATGGCCACAAGCAGCTGCAGCTTGCTCATGCAGTCCTGCAGTGCCGCCTCAGGGTGCTCGGCCAGCCGCAAGTCCACCGGGCACGGGAGCCGCAGCATGCGGTCCGCCAGCGCCAGGCAGCAGATGGCCAGCAGGGAAGGGGCGTAGCAGGCGAAGGCGTAGTCGGCCAGGCTCAGCTCCGCCACTCCCCGCGCCAGAGCTTGCGCCTCCAGGGCTTCCGCGACCTCCGCCTGTCCTGCCTCCACACGCGAATGCGTGAAGTGATCCAGGAAGAAGCTGATGGTGGGTGCGCCCACACTGAAGTTCAGCTTGTGCAGCACGATACACTCCAGATTGCAGAGCTGCTGCCGGGAGAAGGCGCCGCAGCACAGGGCCAGGAGCTGTTTCACGCGTGGCGGATGCACCTCCACCTGCAACCCAGACACACTCGTCCCCTGTCTCGTAGCTTCCAGGGTCCACGGCCCGCCCCAGCCTGAAACCCATGAGTACGCAAAAATTTCACTCCCCCTCATCGACCAGGGCTTCACCTTCTCGGTACTTTCATTAAATCACCTGGCGCCTACGTTCAGCGCAGCTTCTCTACTGTCCGACAGGGGGATTAAAATAAAAATCTTAGAGAAATTTTGATTACTCCCACCCCCTCCCCCCCGCCACTGACTAGAATAGAGGCGCTTCAAAGCTAGGCTGCAGCCTATTTCTTTGGGGGCTGAAAGAATTGTTAAGGGAAGCCTATAGATTTGCAGAGTCTGTCAAAATGAACAAGGAACCGACTATACCCCGATTTTCCTGCGCCGCAGAGCTGGGTGGCGGGGGAGAGGAGTCTGGCTGCCCTCCAGCTCTCGGCACCTACTGGGGGTACCTGTTTACAAGCGATGAGCAGAGAAGTGACTCCGAGCAACTGGAAACAGTCCGCAGCCACCGGCGTGGTGGTGAGAAAGCGGTCCAACGTGTTCACCGTCAGGCACAGCGACTCGAAGGAGAGCCCGAACTGGCGGTGCACGGGGATCAGCCAGCTGAGCAGCTTACAGCGCGACTCTGCCGTCACCTGCGGAAGGAGCGAGAGGGCGGCGGGAGGCGCAGGCTGAGCTGGGGTAAGGGATGGGGCTCCGGAAAGAACCCGCCGGAAAGGCCAGGGGCTTCCCTGAAGGACGAGGCAAAACGCTAAGCGCCCTGGGACCCGCGTGACGCCGGAGCAACGCCTGCGAGGGAGGGACGCGCCCGGCCCGGCGGCACGCCTGGCACCGCGAGGTCCTCCAGCAGTTCAGTGGCAGGTGGGGGCGGGGGAGCAGTCCATTTTGCAGACGAAGAAACAAATTAGACTACGTGATAATTTGCCCGACATCGGGGGAAACTCGCACGCTATGCGCCCCGCTAACTAGCCGGGAGACATGGGGCAGGTCGCTTAAGGCGTCGACGGCGTCCGGGTCGCCGTCCGCACACTGAGGACCTCTCCCGCTCGGCCGCGGCGGAACCGGGCCGCCTCTCCCCGCGCCTCACTTGCGGCTGCCGGGCCAGCGACTCCCGCGGGTGGAAGCGGCTCTCCTGAGCCTTGCGGAAGGCGTAGCAGCTCTGGCCGTAGTCGCGGAAGGTCTGCAGGTCCAATGGCGCCCACGGCTGCGCGGAGCGGGGCTGGGGGCTGCAGCGCCAGGGCGCCGCCGCGGGGCTCTCCGCGCCGTCCGAGCCTGAGCTGGGGGACTCGAACAGGTCGCCCACGCCGGAGTCGCCGGGGCGCAGGGGCTGCAGCGGTTCCTTCCTCCGAAGACGCGGGCGCCGGCTTTTCTTCACCGGGGCCCGGAGATTCTGGTCAGGGTCTCGCCCCCCTTCCCGGGGAACGGGACTCGAGGGACTGGCGGGGCAGGGGGTCACCATGGTGCCGCCGACAGCCGCGGCGAACTGCACGCGGACACCCCGGAGCGGGAGGCGAGGCCCTCGGCCGGCGCGCCGCTAAGTACCCGCCCGGCCGACTCTCCGCCACGCCTCCGGCCTCTCATTGGCCGGTCCCGGAGCGGCAAGGCAGCCGCGCTTGCGGGTAAAGAGTCCCTCCCGCGCCGGCGGTCCCGCGGCGCGCACGGGCACGGAGGCGCGGCCAGTGGCGGCCTGCGTTGCCCGGCAACCGGAGCCCGGGCTGGGCGCGAGCTGGGCGCGCAGAGAGGGCCCGATGGGGGGCGCCGTCCCGCCAGGTGAGCTGCAGGCCGCGCGCAGGGGCTGGGCTGCGTCGGGAGAAAGGGGCGTCTCCTCCGCCCGGCCAGCAGGCCTTCTCGGGTGCAAACGCTTTTGATACCGGCTCTAACCCGGGTCGGTCATTTTTTAAAGCTCCGGACGAGGGTTGAACTTAGTACTGGCCGCCTAGTCTTCACGGACTCGGGGAGCAGTGGGAATTCGCGTGCTTTTGCTTCAGCCCTTCCCTCCGCGGAGCCCCGCAGGCCCGAGGGCCGCCTCGTAGGTGGGAGGCAGCCTCCCCCTCAACCCCCCGCGGGCCTGCGCTATCCCAGTAAAACAGAAGCTGGCCCAGACTGACCTCGCGCAGCAAGCCCACTCTAGCGATCTCTCCCTGCCTGTCACCCATGCCACGTGAGCCGAGGCTGTAGCCCCTTAGGAACATAACGCTGTGGCTGCATTTCAGGTTGTACGGAATCCTTCACAGCCTGTTCTGTTTTAGGTCATTAGCTTCTGACCTTCTGCCCCAGCAGCCCAATCAATCGGTGATTCCCTGCTCCCTCAGGAGAAGCAGCTCCGGGAAGCAGCGGGGGAGGGCGTCCATGGCAGAGGGGACTGGGCCTGGCATTTTCTTCAAGGCGCTACTTGATTAATCCGCAGTCTCCTGTCCTGGTAGAGGCTGAGTGCCCCTCTGGTCTCAGTCAGTCTTCCTGAGGGCCTCTAACTCTAGGAAAGAAGGTCCCGGATACCGGGAGTACCAAGCTGTGGGCATTTCCCAGAGGCCGAAAGCCAAACTGCCTTCAACCTGAACTTTTCCGGGGTATTCCAAGAGGCAGGTTATTAGGTGCCAGACCAGCAGCAGTTTCAGCCATTCTCACCTCATTCCAGAAGAAAGCTGACAAGTATGTGTGAGTAAAATGCAGATTTCTGTCCCTAGAAATCTAGTTAAGATTGGGCTGGAGTCTCCTAGAAGTGCAGTTGTAAGGAAATGCATTTCAGGTTCTGGCCACTGTTGTTCCTATTACCCTGTAGATCTGAGCAAGTGCCTTATCCTCTCAACTTAAATGTTATCAGCTGTAACGTGGGAGGGTTTTTCAAAACACAGGTGCCTAGTCTCGCTCTCTCATTAAGGGAAAAGTAATTGGAGAAGGGAGGCAGATAACGTGTCTTCCTAGAGGAGTTTTCTGGGTGAGGAGGAAAAGTCCAGGAACCCTGATTATTCTGACTGGCCCAGGTGGCCCTTGTGGTACAGTGTAAAGAACATGCAAAGTCAGCTCCTAGATTGGACAGCTGGCTATGGATCCTTTGGGGTTGGGAGCCATGCAGCCAAGGACAATGAAGATGGCAGTGTCTCCTGGAGTGCTGGCGCCTTGTACCCGGGGCTGCATGGGACTGGATTCGCAGAGTAGCAGAGCCATCCTCCCGTGAATATTGACCCTGTATATGTAGTTCTGCTTTTTAAAGACCAATATAAAGCTTTGGCAGAGAGAAAAAAAAAGTAATGTCAAGTTGAACATTACTTTTTCCTTCTTCTTGTGGCTATTATTGATTGCATTCAGGTTCAAGAGGAATAGGTGTGATGCCTCAAAGTCCTTGTTTGTTTGAGTACAGGAGATTAAACCCAGGGCATTTCTTTTTTGAGACAGGATATCACTAAATTGCCCACGTACTAGGCTTGAACTTGCAGTTTGTCTGCCTTGACCTCCCAGAGGACTGGGAATACAGGCATGCACCACTGTGCTTAACTCAAAGTACGTTTTGAATCTGAAAATAATGAGGGTCACTTTAATACCTACATTGGGTGTTACATGTAACACTGGAGATATTTTCAAAAGTAGTACCATCATACCATCATTTGATCCACCTGTGGATGTGAGGCTCTCAACTGTATGATGCTGAAAATCTGAAGGAGTTTGCTTGAAGTCAGAATCAACTCATGGTAAGTGCTGCCTGAATTTTGGCCTTGTGGATCTGTTCCTTAGTACTTGTAGGATGCCTCTGGTGTCAGATGCTGTGCCTAAAACATTAAGACTGCATGGGTTTTCCCCCATTGGGGAAAACAATTGAACATTTCCTAATCCCACTCAGAAGGTCCTTTTTGTCTTTTCCTTATCACAATTCAAATAGTTTAAATTAATTCTGCCTCTCTAAGAACTTTTAACCTATACAGATTTTGGTACTAGGAGTGGTTTTTGAGGGACAAAATGATAGCACTTATTTTCTGTAAGGCTTTTTTTGGTAGTTCCTGGAGTTTCCTCTCTAGTTTAATTTTTTTATGTGCAAAAAAATGGAATGCTTCATGAATTTGCATGTCATACTTGCACAGGGGTCATGTTAATCTCTGTATCATCCCAATTGTAGTATGTGTGCTGCCAAAGCAAGCATGCCTGTCTAGTTTTATAAGACCTAAAGTTTCTGTGGTCTCTCCTCATAGGAATATAAGAATACCAATACCCCATGGTGTGAATTGCTTAAATCAATACAAGAAGTAGATCTTTTTGATTACCCTATTCCCTACATGTAAAATGTGAGGTATTTAGTGATTTTATGTATAAAACACTTGAATAGTTTTGGAAGAATCAAAAATACAATTATTCTGGCTGGATACTCTTAGCATCTTTGGACAAAGAAGTAAAAGAAAGAGGAAAAAGAAAAAGAAATGATCTTCAGACATGCATCAATAATTTGAACTCTTCTTGGTGTCCTAACAGTATGATTAAAGAACAGTGAGCTCAAGGATTCAAATTTCTAGATTCAGACACACATAAACAACTTGAAAGTTCCTGAGTCCTGAAATAGAATCTTCTCTCCTTTCTCTCCTGAAAATCAAGAACAGACCTTCATAATTTTTAGCTGAACTACCATACCAGGTCAATGCTCAGCCTTAAAGAGTATTTGCAGTTAAAGTAAGGGCACTGATGGGGCAAGAATGGGATCTTATGAATTAGGATGGAGATGTGTGGGAGGAACAAGGAGAGGCTGAGGAACTTGGAAATACTGACAGTATTATTTTGCTAAGATATTTCACCATCCTCAGCAGCAGAGGCATCCCCAGGACTGTGCCCTGTAATGTTGGCTTCTTCATTTACAGCTAAAAACATTAAACCTGTGTTTACCAGGAAAGACAATGCTAATGCTCCTCTTGACCCTCTCTGACCACCCACGTTTGTCTCTAGGCCTGTAATCAGACTGAAGACTCAAGCCCCCAAAGGTGAGGTACACAGTTTGACTTACGAGGAAGGATGATACACTCCCAAAGAACATATTGAGTTTTCTAATTCTTACAAGCACAGGTCTTGGTAACAGGTGTAGGAATGGATTTTGAGGTGTGGGATAATGGTAGAAGAAATACAAACTTGGATCAGGCTGAGTTTCTGGATATGGGCCCACTGAGCAGAGATTCTGGACTTAATGTTGCAGTTTGTGAAGTTAAGAAAGGCATTAATAGTTTGATTGGTTGGCAGAAATATAGATCAAAAGATATCTCACTGTGGGTGAATTGGAAATGCCTGATATTCCTTAGTTTGCTGTTGAGGGTTTGCGAAGGCTCAAGGAAGTGAGAATGCTGGAGTGGATTGGCCAGATGAAAGCAACTCTTCCACACTAGGAGATTCCAGTACAGGTACCCCTTACTGTGACCTTAAGAAACAGATTGGTGAGGGGAGCACCAGTGTCTTTGAAGTGTCCTATCATTACTTTTCTCTGTATGCCAGATCTTACAGTGGGGATGGCAGTCACCCAACTGGTACAGTTAAGTGCTATGGGTAAACTTGGATCTTGGAGTGGTAGTGGCCAAGTGGCAACACTTAACTGCCAAAGACCTGGCAGGTGTACTTATGCACAGCATAGGCAACGCGTTGATCAGAAGTCTGACATGTGTGGACCTGTGGCAGTCAGTTAGGGTGAACCCAGAAGTGAAATAGATGAGAAGCCTACTAAATTTTTATTGGACTTTTATATAAGAAAAAAAAATTCTAAGGCAGTTGAAAAGAAAATCTCCTTCAAATAGTTACAACAGAGAATCACAGCTCCTCAAACAATTCCTAGACTTGAGCTAGTTTATAGATCCAGTATCCCTTGAATGAATCCTTAGAGGAGTTGCCAGGACTAGTACCACCATCAAGGACTTGAAGGATTCAGGGGTGGTGGTTCCCACAGCATACCCATTCAGCTGTTTTATTTGGCTGTTGCAGAAGACAGATGGATCTTGGAGAATGATGGTGGGTTATCGTAAACTTAATCATGTGATGACTCCTATTGCAGCTGCTGTACTGGATGTGATTTCTGTGTGTAAACAGATGAGCAATTTGTTTTTACCTGGCAAGGTCAGCAGTATACTTTACAGTGGTACATCAGGGGTATATCAGCTCTCCAACCCTGTGTCACCATGCTTTTCCACAGGGTATAACACTGGCCCATTGCTTTGATGACATGCTAATTGGATCACGTGAGCAAGGGGTGAAAACTACTCTAGACTCATTGACAAATCATTTGCATGTTAGAGGCTGGGAAATAAATCCTACTAAAATTCAAGAACCCTTCACCTCAGTAAAGTTTCTATAATTTCAGTAATACGAGGCACACGGTGGGTGATATTCCTTCTAAAGTGAAGGGTAAGTTATTGTACCTAGTTCCTCCTACAACCAGGAAAGAGGCACAACACCCAGTGGGCCTATTTGGATTTTGGAGGCAACATATTCCTCTGTTGAATGTATTAATTACTCTGGCCGATTTTCTAAGAGATTCGAAAAGTTGCTACTTTTGAGTGGGGCCCAGAACAGAAAATAGCTCTGCAACAGGTCCAGCCTGCTGTGCAGGCTGCTCTACCACTTGGGCCATATGATCCAGCAGATCTAATGGCACTTGAGGTGTCAGTGGCAGGTAGGAATGCTGTTTGGAGCCTCTGGCAGGGCCCCATACATGAATCACAGCAAAAGATCTTGGGATTTTGGAGCAATATCCTACAATCATTTGCAAATAACTACTCTTCCTTTGAGAAGCAGATGCTGGCCTGCTACTGGGTCTTAGTGGAAACTGAATGTTTGGCCATGGGACACCAGGTTATCGTGACCTGAGCTGCCCATTATGAACTGGATGCTATATGACTCTTCAAGTCATAAAATTGGATGTGCTCCAAAACTGTCCATCATCAAATGGAAGTGGTAAGAATAATCACTCTCCATCACTCCTACTGACCCATTAGAAAAATTTTTGTTTCTTCTTCCTGTAATCTTATGCTCTGCTGGCCTACAAGTCTGGGTCCAAAAGTGGGAAGGTTTGTACCAGAAAGCACAACAATAATTCCATTACCCCAGAAGTTAAAACTTTCCCCTGGTCATTTGGCCTGCTCATGTCTTTGAGCCAACAAGCAATAAAGGGAGTTACAATATTGACAAGAGTGATTGATCCAGACTACTAAGGGAAAATTGGACTAGTACTCTATGGTGGAAGTAGGGAAGAGTATATTTGGAGTGCACAAGATTCTTTAGGGCATCTCCTACTACTACCATGACCTGTTATTAAAGTCAATAGAAAACTACAATAACCCAATCCAGACAAAATGACAATAACCCAGGATCTTCAGGAATGAAGGTAGGGGTCACTTCACCAGGAAAGTAGCCAAGTTTTAGAACACGGTTATAATGGGATGTGAAAGTTCCCATCTCTGGACATTCTCTAGTCCATTACTTTCTTAAGTTTTCTATTGAAGACTGTCACTCAGATACATTGGTGCCCCACTCTCTTTTCATTGATATTTGTGGTATGAATAATCTGGTCTTTTTATTTCTCTATGAAAAGTCTTTAAAATTAATTTCTGTTTATTAATCTGGCTGGGACTTGGGCCCAGTTTGTCTTAAAGGTGCTAGGTAAATCTAAAATATCTTCAAAATGTAAAATCTGGTTACACCCAAGCTTCTCTAATGAAAGCTGCTTATCCATGATTTGACCCTTTTGTTGTCATATGTACTTTATGAAAGGGGCAAGAAAATACTAATATAATGGAATGAAAGGTTTCCCTCTGCTTTACTCCTTTAGAGGGAGACAAAGCCCCCACCCTCACCCTGCCCCAGACCTAGGGTTGGGGGTTGGAGAGGGAACAATACACTTACTGTCAATGCCTTGTTTTAGCAAAGAAGTAGGTTGCCACCTAAATGTGAACAACTTTGTTCACACCTTAAATACTCTTTAAACTCAGTTGGATGTCATTGAAAATTATGATATTTACTTAAGATTCTATTTTCTCTTACTGTATGTAGGCACTAGAATTGCAAAGTATTTAAAGTACCTGAAGTCATACAAGTTTTGCTGG
The DNA here is from genome assembly GCA_004027205.1 of Ctenodactylus gundi. NCBI lineage: Eukaryota > Metazoa > Chordata > Mammalia > Rodentia > Ctenodactylidae > Ctenodactylus > Ctenodactylus gundi. The sequence continues at coordinate 15,102 of PVKB01005828.1, forward strand.
TATTTAGTAAACAAAGGACAGGAATTTTCAGCCCATTTTTAAACCCAGACGTTTGACTTACACGTCTAAATGGCCACCTGGAGAAAAGGTTATCTTTTTGTTACCACCTCCCTGGCATCTTTCCAACTTCCAGTTCACCAAGAGTTCAGTACACACACTCAAGTGCACTGTTCCTCCCCTTGGCATAGATGTGCTTTCTCTTCCACTCACCTGTGGCCATCTGGCCAGCACAGGCAGTTTCGTACCTTGGTTAAGAGATTTTGCTTAAGAATCAAAATTCATGGGTTCAAAATCCAACGGTAGCACCCTAGCTCTGTAGCCTTGGGCAAGTTACTCATTTTTATTTCTCAGTTTCCCTAGCTGTTAAAAAAAATAGTGGGATAGTAAGAGTATACTATGAAATTGTTGTGAAGAATAAGTAAGATGTGCTCATATCAATTTCAATAAGCTGGTGCTGTAATTACAATTTTATTTCCCCAGCTAAGGTGTAAGTTTATATATTTTTGCCATTCAGGATGGCTGGGGTAAATGCATGTTTTTCAGTTTATTACAAGAGTGGATGAAGTGTTAGAGGAGGCTATGACAGTTTCACTGAACTGCATATGAGATCTGAGGCAGGTCTTTGAGTACTGAACTATGGATATAGCCTTCCAAATAAGCAGTACCTGGGGTTACATGAAAGAAACTTTACTTCTGCAAAGTGCATGTTTGTTTGCCACACACAGATGCTGAATTTGAGTTACCAGAATGCAGATGTCATCTTAGGGGGTAAAAGGTCTCTTGTAGGAGCCTCTGTCCTTCCAGAGTCTCGATCACAAATAGAAGTTGGGAAGAGCAAAGTAAGTAGAAAGCATTGCAGCATTCCTAAGGATGAAACCAGCACTTGGCTGAGCTCTCTGCAATTTGGGATTCTAAGTAATGTGTTTCCACGAGTTAGGAGAGCATTTTCTCAAACCATCATTTTAGCCTGATACCTGTTCTGCTGGTCTCTCTGTAGTGAAGCTACCTCTGTAGACTCAAGGGTGTCAGGAGGGAACAGCCCTTCCAGCACTATATGTAGAATAACTTGTCCATTCAATTATAATGTGACCAAGATGGTGTTACACCATCAGAGCTGTTTTGAATATTAATTATGTGCCATTATTAAACCATCACTAATATATTGAGAGATTGTCACCAAAGAATTAGGTCATTCCTAGTGTCATTTGCTTGGAAAAAAGTGATTTTTCCTTGTAGTAAAAATACCAAGATTAAGGAAAGATATTGGTAATCTGCAGGAAGGAAATGTCTCTTGTATCTGCCCCTCCCCCAGGTACTGAGGTATCCAAGAGATTTACTCATTGATAGTGGGTGGTAAAGTGATATGCCTTAGATTTTATGGTACTATCAGAATAGAGAAATAGGACAGAAAAATAGAGTCTTTAAGAGAACTGGTTGCCAATAGAGTCTTTAAAAGAACTTTCTCAGTGGTTAAAATGCTTGCCCAGCACGCTCAAGACCCTGAGTTTAATTCCCCAGCACCACAAAGAGCTGGGCATGGTGGTGCATGCCTATAATCCCAGCCCTCAGGAGGCTGAAGCAGGAGGATTGCCGTGTGTTCAATGCCAGCCTGGACTGCAGAGTGAAACCCTGTCTCAAAAAAACAAAACAAAACAAACAAAAACAAAAACAAAAAAAAACCTGATTGCCTTTTTTTTTTTGTCATCAACCCTGGAGAGTCTGTCATATGTATCAGGATGTATAAAAACCAGTCTAGCATTGGCAGTGAGTAAAAGGAAGTAAGACTTCTACCCCTCAGGCAGTGTGAGGCAATTTGAAGTGTGATGACCACAGCCTGCACCTGACTGCTGCAAAGAAGCGAACACTTTAGAAGGTTAATACCTGAGCTGGAAGAACAGCACAGTGGTTAGGATACTTGCCTAGCAGGGGCAAGGCCCTGACATTTGAGTTTCCTGCACCGCTTAAGCAAGGCATGGTGGCGCAGGCCTGAAATCCCAGCATTTGGGAGGCAGAGGCAGGACTGCTGTGAATTCAGGGCCAGACTGGGCTACGTAGTGAGTTCAGGATCAGCCTGGACTGTAGAGTGAGATCCTGTTTCAAAAAACCAAAAATGTGAACACTCAAGGAAGAGAGGGGTTTGTTTGGTATTATTGCCTCTAACACAGAGCACCTGTGCCGGAGAGATGCATTTATGCTGGTTTAAGGAGTGCAGTTTCCTGTATATAGCAGCAAGACTGGAAATGAAGGTCTCAGAAAGCAGCTGGCCTCAGGAGTGACGGAAGCTGGTGCCTTGGCTCTTCAGCCATGACTAACAGCCTGTTCAAAAGTACAGCTTGTCTTCCCACTGTCTGTTCTTCATGGGACATATATTTCCCATGAAGGAGCCGATCTAAGACAAACCATTCAGGGATGCTTTTAAAATTACTAGGATGTAATCAGGCCTACATACTGTAGTTACCTCTCCCTACTCTTCCACATCCAGTATGTATTTAGTACCTATGAAGTACCAGGCATTGCTCTAGGTTTGCAGAAGATGCACAGGTGTGTGCCTGTGATGATGGGTGTTTATTGTTACTCAGCAGACAATGAAAGTTTTGTTTAATTATTACACTCGGACCTAGATTCTCTTATAAAATAGTTAACATAGAAAAATAAAGGAAGGTGTGTTACTTTTATACATTAACTATATTATACATTTTGTACATTGCCCAAGACAATTTCCTCTTCACTCAGTGTGGCTCAGGAAAGACAAAAGGTTGGATACCCCTGTTTTATTTAAACTATACAAGTCAGTGTTGTTGTTTTGTTGTTACTGTTGTTTTAGCATAGACACATAGTCATGTAACCATAATCTGTCTAATTTCAGAATTTTTTTATCACCCTGAAAAGAAACCTTGCTCCCAGTAGTAGTCACCCCGCTTTCCTGTGTCCCCTCAGCCCCTAACCCTGACCTTTCTGTTTCTGTGGATTGACCTATTCTGAACGTTTTATGTGAATGGAGTCCTATGACATGGTCTTTGGTGAGTGGCTGTCTCCTCCATTTCTCCCTGCATCTCTCCTGTCCTTCCACACCAGGGCCCTTTGCACACTGAACACGTGTTCTACCATGGAGCTACACCCCTAGCCTCACAAAGTGTGTTTACCATCACACCTGGCTAACTTTTATGTGGTGCTGGAGATTAGAACCCAGGGCCTTGTACCTATGTGGCAGGCACTTTAACCAATGAGTGATGCTGCTGCTAGCTATATAGATTTTTCTCTAAACATAATGCCCATAGCATATCCATAGAAATGAATCTTGTGTGCCTGATACTCTACACCCACTGAACATCATCTTCCCATTTTCTTTCTCCCCCAGCCCTGGGCAACTACCACTGTTCTACTTCCAGTTTCTATTATTTTGATGAGTTTATATACCGTAGATGAGTAGAGTCATGCAGCATTTGTCCTGTGTGAGTGGCCTATTTCACTTAGATTAATGACATCAAGGTTTATCCATACTATCATATAAGAAAATATTTACGAGACTTCCAGTCAAGATGGCGGCTGAGTAACAGCACTGCACAATGCCTCCTCAACTCACTTAAAAAGTCAAGAAGATAGTTAGAAAAAGCATATTTGGTGTAGCTAGAAAAGAGAGGAGCATCTCCCAAAACTGAAAGGCGACCAGTGGGAGGCCAAAAACTCTGAAGGATCATCGAAACCAGAGGGGGGAAAAAAAATCCCCGCAGTCCAGAAAGCCGCCGCAGCCAGCTGCAAAAGGCTCCCGGAGGAAAGCTTTTTGCGGAGACCTGAACATCTGACTGAACGAAGCTGGGGGAGGACAGAGCTGGGAGAGGATGGAGCACACAACAACAGGAGAAGAGGCTGTGGGCGGGTCAGAAGCTGCCCACTCGGCACAGCCCTGAGCTGCTGCCACCCACAGATTACAAACAAGGTCCGGAGGCCAGAACCTCAGCCCGAGGTAAGCGCGGATCTGGATAAATGGGAATTATTGGCAGCGGGCAGCCCCAGTCTCAGAAGCACCAACCCGTGGGTGTGTGTACTACAAACACAGCGTGCGCTCCCCCTAGAAAAGGCCCCAGGACCCCAGATCAGAAACTGGGCTTAACAGCCGTTGCAGGCAGTGACGTCAGCAGGAGCCATTCTCTTTCCTGCGCATACAGTCAGAGGTAGCAGAACCATGGGGAAATGTGGTAATGAATCTTATACAAAAAGATCTGACTCCCCAGGGGAGGGTGCAAGGGGTGCTGAAATTGCAGAACCCAAAGAACCCAAGGAAGAGATGGGCAAGAAGGATGGTGACTTATGTGCCCAGATAGTCAGTGAATTAAAGCATTAATTAAAGCAGGAATTAAACCAGGAAGCAAAGCAGGAAATAAAACAGACAACGCAAGAGCTACAAGAACAACGAACTAAGCAAAAAGCAAGCCTTGAAAAGAAATTAGAGGAGACCAAAGAAAAAATGGGGAAACGCAGTTGCAAATCTACAAAAAGACCTGTAACCTCAGGAGATGAAGTCAGAGTAAATAATGATGAATATGGCAAAAATGATGGCAACTTCTGGGCCCAGAAATTCAGTGAATTAAAGCAGGAATTAAAGCAGGAAATAAAATAGCAGAAGAGCTACACCAATACATAGATAAGCAAAAAGCAAGCCTTGAAAAGCAACTAGAGGAGGTCAGAGAAGAAATATACCAGAAGATAATGAAAACAAAAGAAAAGTTAGAGAAGTACACAACAGAGATACAGAAAAATTGAATGCAGATATTCAGGAAATGAAAAACACGCAGGTAATAATAAGCAACCACTTTAAACAACTTCAGAATATTATGTCAGACCTAGAAAATAAAGTGACTAAACTGCAACATACAGGCCATGAAGAGTAAAAAATAAAGAAAGAAAGCGAATCATTACAACGGCTGATAGATGATTCAAGGAGAAATAACCTCAGAATTATGGGAATCGAGGAGAAGACTGAGGACAAAACAAAAAGGCTTAAAGGACATGTTTAATGAAATAATGGAAGAAAATTTCCCAAATCTAAGAAAAATGAACATGGAACTACTGCAGGCATATAGAACACCAAACAGCTTTGATCAGAAAAGATCCTCATCATGACACATCATAATTAAAATTCTAGAAACCCAACGCAAAGAGAAAAATACTAAAAGTGGTAAGAGAAAAACAGAAGGTGACCTACAAAGATAAACCCATCAGGATAACGGCAGATTTTTCAATCCAAACTCTAAAAGCAAGGAAATCGTGGAGCAATATCATCCAAGCACTAAAATAACATAGGTGCCAGCCAAGACTGCTATATCCAGCAAAATTATCTTTTAACTTAAAGGGAGAACTTAAAACTTTCCATGACAGAGAAAGCTTAAAGGAATTTGCAGCCACTGAGCCAGTATTGCAGAAAATACTTAAAGGAAACTTGGACAGTGAAAGGGAGACCAGTGACACTAATGACCCCAGAGAAAAAAGTGACAACAGCTAGAGGAGAATGAGCTGAGAAAAAAGTATGTTAGTAATCAGTGAAATATAAGTAAATAAGATATGAAAGTTAGGAAATTCTGAAATAACTAAATCTGCCTTCATGTCTGTCACTTTAAGTATATTTATATGATATAGATTTAAGTTCATTTAATGTAGCAATGTGATATAGTTTTAACTTTGTTTTGTTCTAGCAATTCACTTATTAGGTCACTAATGAAAGTTTATCCTAAGGAAACTGATTGGTGTAAAGATAACCTTGTGAATGTACAAATATGCACCTTCCAGTATTCAGCTAAGGCAATTGAATTTTATTTATTTATTTATTTTTCTCTCCTTTCCCAAATTAACTAGTCTTTTGAACTACATGCTTACAATTATTTTCTAGTGTGAACTGGTGGGTAAGGCCAGGTTTAAAAATAACAACAAAGATATAGGAAAATATGGAAAATAACTTTGGGTGAATATCCCAATGAAGGGATTGGTTGGATTCAGAGAGGAGATATCAAGATTTGACTACTGCAAATCCATTAGAGGAATAGGAAGCTGGGGTAGAGTGGTGACTTGAGTGAAATGACTTAGGCACGGTAGATTAATATGTTAAACACTGTATACACTTGGACTTGGAAAACCCAGAACACAGACATTCTTTGGAACCATATGAAGGGATAGCCGGAGCCTGCAGAAGGGACAGGAAGGGGCTGGGAGGGTAGAAGATGGGAAGGGATTGTGAAGTCGATGTGATACATAGATGTACAAAACACCCAAATTCATTGTAAATACTATGTATTACATTTTTATATTAATAAAAATAGTGGGAAAAAGAAAATATTTACATTCTATGTACATAGTACCATGTTTTTCTCATCACATGATAAACATTTGTTATTTCTCCTCCTTGGCTGAGTGCAAATATCTCTGTGAAATTCTTATTTCAGTTATTTTGGATAAATAGATAAGTGGAATTTCTTATATGGTGTATGGTAGTTGTATTTTTAATTTTTAGGAGAACCTCCATACTTTTCTCCAATATGCAGCTGGACCATTTTATATTCCAACAATGTCAAAGAGTTTCAGAGATTGAGTTTATCTACATCTTCAAGATTTTTTTTTAAGGTTTACGCTCTATAGCCCAGGCTGGTCCTGCACTCACTATGGAGACCAGGCTGGCCTTGGACTCAAGGTAATCTTCCTGCCTCAGCCTCCCTAGCGCTAGAATTACAGGCATGTGACACCACACCCAGCTTATGTGGTGCTGGGGAATTGAACTCTGCTATTTAGTGCTTGACTTAGCACTTGCTAGGCAAGCACTTTAACTGCTGAGCCATTCCTCCATTCCTCCAGTGTGTTTTTTTTTTCCTTTTCTTAATAATATTTTTCTTTCTTTTTTTTTTTTTTGAGATAGGACTGGTCCTGAACTCACTGTGGTCCAGGCTGACCTTGTACTCAGAACAGTCAACCTGCTTCAGCCTCCAAAATGCTGGGATTACAGGCATATGGCACTACGTCCAGCTTTATGTGGTGCTGTGGAATCAAACTTAGGGCCTCTGAGCTTTAACCGATGTGCCATTCCTCCAGCCCCAATAATAGCGCTATTACCAGCTGTGAGGTGATACTCATTGTGGGTTTTGTTTGCATTTTTCTTGGATCTTGGCTGTCCCCAAAAGCCTCACATACTTGGAACCATGTGCTATTAGGAAGTGGGGCCTGTCTGGACAGGGCAGATGCTTCGGGTTTAACCTGAAAGAACTATGTCAATTTCAGATTGAGGGTTACCCAGGGTAGAGATTTCAGGTTTGTGTTACTGACTTGTGGGTCAGGCAGTGAGGGAGAGGCACCCACCTGGGTGTGGAGGGCCCAGTAGGCAGCTTGAACTAAGTAAAGGACAGAAGAAAAACCATTGATTGTGACAGCTCCTTTCTGGGAAGGCTCTGGCCCTGCCCGAGTCTCCACATACCAACCTACTTGCTTCACTTGGCTCCTACCTGATTTGGCTTCTGTCTGCAATGGGGTGAGCAGCTTTCCAGCCTCTGCCATGTGCTTCCACCACTGCTGGCTGCTGTGAGTGGACTGTGGGAGACCTTCTGAAATTGAACTAAATAAATCTTTCCTCCCTTGAGTTGTGGATATTGGGTATTTTGTCCCAGCAATGAATAACTAAGACAGTGATATTGGACTTCCTTCTATGTATGTGAGCCATCTATGTCTTCTTTGGAAAACACGTTTACTCAAATCCTTCTCCCAGTTTTTGAATCAGTTTATTTTTGGTAGCTATTAAGTTGTAGGAGTTTCCTACATGGTTTGGATATTATCCCTTTCCGATATATGGCTTACAGTTAGTTTCACCCATTCTGTACATTGCCTTATCACTGTTTCCTTTTTAGATTGATGTCATCCTATTTATTTTTCCTTTTGTTGCCTTTACTTTTGGTGTCCTAAGAAATCATTGTCAAGAGAATATTGTGAATCTTTTTGCTTACTTTTTCTTCGACATGTTTTATAATTTCAGGTCTTACATTGAGTTGATTTTTGTGTCTGATGTACAGTCAGGGTCCAATTTATTTCTTTTATATGTGGCTACCCAGTTTTCCTAGCACCAATTGTTCAATCCTATTCTATTATGCATTGTTGGTCCCCTTGTCAATATTTTACTAGCTTAACTGTCTGCAAGCCATGCAAAGTCTGTGTGTCACTAGCTGTGCTGGAGTGAGCTTTTCATTTGACCACAGACACATGAATTTATTTACAGGACTTTACTCATTTGGTCAGTATTTTTGCTTTTACGATACCAGGTAGGTTTGATTACTGTTATATCTGTAGTATGTTCAAAATGAATTAATGTTTAAAAACATCACTTTTTTCTCTTTCTCAGGATTATTTTGGAAGTTTGGTGTCATTTTCAGTTCCTTATCAATTTTATAATTGTTTCTGTATAAATAAGTATTATTTAGTTTTGACAGATTGCATTGAGTCAGTAGATTGTTTTGGGCAGTGTGGACAATATTAAGTCTTCAAATCCATGAATGCAGATATCTATTGGTGTCTTCTTTCTTTCAGAATGTTTTGTACTTTTCATTGTACAAGTCTTTCTCTTTATTAGTTTATTCTCAAGTATTTTATTCTTTTTGATGCTGTTATACATGGGACTAGTTATTTAATTCCCTTTTTGATTACTTGTTATTTTTATAAGTACAACTGGTTTTAAGATATTGAGTTTTATCCTACAAGTTAGAAATAAATTTATTATTTCTAACGGTTTTGTTGGCAGGAGATAGTTTTCTATACATACATCACTGTGAGTTTTTCTTTTTCCTTTCTTTATTAGTTACTTTCATGTTGGTGGGATGGAATACCCAATATCCACTACTTTAGGGAAGAAAGATTTATTTTAACTCAGTTTCAGCTCACAGTCCATTGACAGGTAAGTGGATGGGAAATGGTGGAATCTCATGGCAGGGCTGGGTGCGCAGCTGAGTCTGGGTCTGGGTCCATGTCTAGGGCTGGAGCTAGGCCACAGCTGGAGCTGGAGACAGAGGTCTTCATGACAAGGCAAACAAGAGCCAAGTCTGAGCGGACTGGTGGAGCTACTCTTGCAGCCAAGCCACACGTCCCAACAGAACAGTGGTGATATGGACATAGGTACATGCAGTTTTGGGGGAACACTCCAGATCCAAACCACAGCACTTTCTGATTTTTTTCTTTACTAATTGCTCTGGTGAATACTTCCAATCCTATACTGAAGAGAAATGGCAAGAGAGGGTATGCATTATCTTTTTTTCTAATCTTACATGGAAACCTTTTAGATTTTACCATTGAGTATAATGACAGCATCAGCCTTCTCATGTTTGGATTTTTTTATGTTTATGTAATTTCCTTCTGTTCCAAGTGTGCCCACTTTGTAATTGGGTTGTATGTCTTATTATTGTGTGCTTCTGAGTTACTTGTAATTGAACTCATTGTGCATTAGCTCCAGTCTCCAGCCTTTTTTTTTTTTTTTTTTGAGCACTAAGTCACTAAGTTGCCCAAGCTAGATTCAAACTTGTGATTCTCCTGCTGTCTCCCAGAGTGCTAAGAATATAGTCCTGCACCACCATGCTCAGTTATTCTTTTTTTAGAGTTGTAAGTGTTCTTAATGTGACTTGATGTTTGGTTTAAGTCTCATATGGCCCCTAAAAGTTTATGCGTTGAAGGCTTGGTTCTTGCTACCCTCAACTAATGTTTTCATCAGGAAAAAAAACCCCTTAAATTTAGTAGTCTTAGTCCACTTATAGCACTCGAGTTATTGTCACATGTTGTGTCCAAAATCTGCTGGTAATTGTCTTGCTTCCCAAAACCCTTCCTTGTTGGCTTCGATAAGCCAGTGCTGTCCTGGCCCTCCTCTCATCTCATTTATTCAGCATTTACTGAATGCCTGTTAATTCCAAGCACTGTGCTGGGTATATATTAGTGAAAAAGTCATTGTGTAGCCTATGGTTTAGTGGGAGAGGGTAAAAATTAGATGGCATAAACTGAGAAAGGTACCACCAGTAGGGTGGTCGGTGGAGACAGCAATGAAGAAAGGAAGTCTGTTCAGAAAAGAACTGGTGTGTTATAGCAAGGCTTAAGTGCAAATCCTTCAAAAACTACTTAGCACTTGCTAGAATAGAAAAGAACACAGATGCTACTGGAACACTGTAGTGGGAGACAGATAATGGGCAAAATTTGAATCACTTAAGAGATTTGTAGGTCGTTCTTAGGACTTTAAGTTTTATTTTAATAGCAAGGGTAAGCCAGTAAAGAAACCTACCTAAGCACTCTTTATTATCTTAAAGTGGCCAACCTTACCAGTTCAACTGTGGGTACATAAAAGGTCAAAAGTGGTGGCATTAAAGGTTTTGATGAGGAAAATGGTACAAGCTACTCAGCCCAAGGCTGAAAGTAGCATTATCATTTCTCCCCATCCAGCACATCTTTGTGTTTTCTGAATATTAGTAAAATAGGTGACATCTTTTAATACTGTAGTTACCTAGCTTCTGATTTTACTTGTCAAATGTTAAGTAACTGACTTTGGAAGTTTGTCTTTCTCATGGAAATTTAATGATTTCTCTCACCTGTTTCTCTGTATTTCCTCTGAGCCAAAACAGCCCCAAATGTCAATGACTAACAGGATGAGACAGCTACACATGAAATCATGCATCAATTTACAGATATTACCGATATCAGCCTTGTCTTTGAGGCACATAATGATGCACAAAATGGATGACAACAAAGTATTTATTGTAAATGTAGTGGCAAATATATTGAGAATATCATCATTATAAAGGAACTAGAAAATTACACATGTTGAAAGTATGTGCTTTTCCCCCCCATCACCTATACTTTATGACTAGTACCAACAGTAGGTAATGAAACATTTAAAGGGATGGTTCATTTACACATAACTCCACGATTGTATTTTCATCTTAACTTTAAAGCAGTTGCCCATGAAGTTCAGTATCAATTACTATTCTCCGTCTTTATCAATTCTGTAATGATTTGTAGAATCTTGTCATCTGAAAGAAAAAAATCCTGTGAATGAATTCAACAATGGCCAATTTACTAATGTATATACATGCAAAGAGGTATGCTTAAATTAGAATATAATATTAACACCAGCAATACTATAATACTAGAGATGCCTATAAAGTATTTTTGCTCTACAGATATTACATTAATTTTTGTTATAGCTGGACTATACATATTTTATCAAAGAGTCAACATTTGAGTAAGCACAGGCTACAGCCCAAGATTATGTGATAAAAACTGTTACATTTATACATGGAATTATCTCTTAATTCCTTTAAGACAAAAGGTTTCCCAAATTTTTCACGTAGATAAAATACACTGAAGAATCTGTTGACTCTTTCTATCCCTCTGAATATGGCAAGATTTCCATAGAATGGGAAAGGAAGAAGGACCTGTTACCTGCGTCTCCATGTTTGATTCAAAGGGAACAAAAACATTCTAGCAGGGAAGTGCTCTTGGAGAGGTGTCAATGGGGAAATGACTGCTTTCTACACAACAAAGGGACCAGGTACTAACTGATTTGACAAACAGGAAGAGAGGTGGCATTATTTGCTAAGACAGTTTTAGCAGCTGTTCCAATTCTGTGACTTCCTAAGAATTTCACAACCACTTGTATAAAATTGTAATTATCAGGACTCCGGGACTGAAATTCTACATTTATACTGGTTTAAATACTGTTGGTTTCAGTGGTTACATAGGGAAGTTTAATAATTGGACCTGTAGTACAACACTCAGTTTCTTGAGTACTACAGTGATATGAAAAAAAGAATGAAAAGGAAACAAGAGAAAAGGAAAAAAAGAAAAGAAAAAAAGGTTGGGAGTTGGAATTGGGGAGAGAGGTTACTTATTGGAAGTGGAGCAGCAGCACAGGTAGAAAAAAACCTCTGCATTTTAATTTGAAGAGCATTCAAGGAAAAAGAGCAACTTGAGCCATTTCCTTTACAAAAGCTTTTGAGTCAATCACCATTTTTTTCTAAAGCTGAAGTTATAGTGCACAAAGACCCTTAAGAAGTCTATATCCCTTAATGTTGAGACCTGATCTAAGTTTCCTATTGATATAGGAAAATTAATATAGTTCAATGTTTGTGCAGTTATATAAATAACAGAGTGAGCCTACAGGGTAGGAGCACTTAGTAGCAGCTTCTCCAACTTGCCTGACAGTCCCACTAAAGTTACTGATAAATTCTTAACAATACTGAATGTAGAAAATCCAAACTACTCATGATGTGAGGCCATGGAAGAATGCAGTACCAAGTAGAAAATATTCTTCCCCTAAAACTTGATCCTAAATTAAACCTCTAGGTATAAGTAGCTTTTCATAGGAAATTCAGGGAATGGGAGAACATAGTAAATCAAAATGAGAATGTAACCAACTAAGTTCTAACTGTCGGACACTCTACTAGAAAAACAACTGCACTTAAGTGGGATGGCAGTAGAGGAGAAATGTTACAAAATACAAAATTATAATGATGATAAAGTAATGATGCCACAGGCCTCTCTCAGAGAAGATCACTATGTCTGAATAGGGCTTTGGGCCTTGTTTTTTCAATTGTCAGGATTATTTTGAAGATTTGGCCACTTGGGGATCAGTGCACCAATGCCACCTGGAAAATCCTGTGTCTGTTTCAGATTTCTGTTGCTGGATAATGTATTTATTTTATACAGTTCCACATGAGTGAGAAATGCAATGGAGATGTTTTTACAGAAAGTAGCCAATTCTTTTTTTTTAATAATTTCATTACTAAAATAGTAATGTAGTTTAATAAGATGCTAATAGCTGCAAAGGTATATGTTCAATTTCTATCATCCACTTCTCTGTTAAATGGTCAGAAGTTTAGAAGCAAAGTTTAGAATAGGCAGGCACAAACTAAAAGAATTTTAAGAGGATATTTAAGTTGTGATTAATCACACATTGTCTATGATACTGATGGAATTCAACATAAAACAGATTTTTCTTAAGCTTTTTAAACTTGATATATGTATTTAGAGAAAGGATCTAGTAAGTTGTCCAGGCCTTAAAACTGATTCTTCTGTGTCAGTCTCTTGTGTAGCTGGGATTACAGATGTGTATCATCAAGTCCAGCAAAATCATTTTTAATCACAGGTAATTTATAACTTCAGTGTACTACGGTATACTCAATGTTAAGTTGCGGTTTCTAGAATCAATCTTCTAGACAGTCTTTCTACACATTAATACACATATGTATACACATATATATTCTCTTCCACTTGCATTACCATCCAATGCTTACTTTCAAGGGACATTTTTGGATTTTCAAGCTTTTTTCTTAACACAGAATCAATGAGAACTCTTAGTTGCTTGAAAATGACAGCTATCTTTACAGGGGCCTGTGGAAAGGAGATAACAAAGTAGACAAAGTTAATCCAGGGATTCGTGAATGTCTTTAATGAATGAAGGTAAGCACATATATGTTATACCTTACCTGCCTTAGTACATTTTGATTTTTAATATAATACACAAAGGGGTAAAATACGGGCAAATTATTCCTGGCAGCTAAGCTACGTTAATATCTTGGTTTCTTTTTAAAATTTGTTATCTCTTCCCAAAAGAAGCAACTATTCTTCTAATTGTTCTCCTCTTACATAAATTCGGTGGGAGTCATGACCTAAGTTTTGGGGCAGGAAATTTAACAGCTTTCTTGAGGCATTACTTATAAACCATAAAGATATACATTTACTATCAGATGTCTTAATTTCAATGATTTTTAGTAAATTTACAGAGTTGTGTAACCATCACTACCTCCCAGCTGTAAATAGTTCCACTACTCTGATGTCTGCACAAGCCAAACACATTTTTTTAAAGCTGCATATCTAATTCACCTCTGCAGTCCTGAACTCATAGTTGTCATGTGTACACATATGTATGTGCTATATAGCCTCAAAGAATAGATCAGATTTAATTTAAGCTAGTCAACATTGATGAGATGATACAAAAATAAACTTAGTGTCCGAAATAAGCATAGCTTTGTGTAACTTATCTGGAAAAGAATCTGCTAGCATATATTTAAAAATTAAATCTGTCTTGTCCTTGTGTTGGGTGGATGAAAATAGTGGAAGATTGTACATTTGGGAATCAATAGTCCTAGGTCTGAATTTTGCACTAGCAATAACCCATCAATGTAATCTAAGAAAATCTAACTTTTCACTATGCTTTAGAGCCCTTACAGATAGGAAACTATAAAATAATCATGTAACAAGGTTATTAAGATACCTTATTGAGATAATTGATAGCAAGGTACCTAATACATGGCAAGCTGTAACTGTTACATATAACATATGTGTTGTAATTTTCAAACTTAACATATTTAAAGCCATATTGGCACGATAAATTAGGGAAATCTTTTACTTAGTCATTATAAAAGGGATTATATAAGTTCCAAAATTTTAAAGCTCTATTTCAAAGATACTGGGCATTGACATTTTTTATATAATCAATGAAATGAGTTGTACTGTATACCTGAAAATAGATCCAGCCATCAACAGAAAGAAGACGTTCCCGGTGTTGAACTTCTATATCGCCACCAAAAAGTAAAACTGGGAAAGGAGTTATTAGGGTTGTTTCCCTTAAGTACACTCTGCCATATCTTATCTACATAAGAAAAAAGGGAAGAAAAAATAACTGCAGTCTACAAAAAAGTCACTTAACTGTTTCATGTAATCATTTTTAAAATCATTTGTTACTCTGTATTTTAAGGCACTTTCTCAAGCTGTTTTCATTCCTCTGTGTGAGTAATGTCAACTACGTAATAATCATTATTACTACCTATGCATTGAAAACATTTTAAATGTCTGTAAGGCTGAATTATATACCTTGACTATAAAAAAAAACTATACAAGCCATTCTGTAATAATGCTAATGATATTAAATAGTTAATGTTAAAAGAAAGTTATGATTATGTTTCAAAGTTTTTGGTTTCTAGATGGTCAGCCAGTCAGTAGTTTCTCATGTTCTACATTTAAGCTTAATATGTTGTGAGGTTTTATTTGTGTGTGTGGGTTTTTAAGACAGTGCTTGAAAATGTGGATTTTGCTACTTTAAAGAAATATAATGGATGCACTGTTTTAATAAGGGAAGAAAAAGTTTGATTGCTATGTTCTCTCTTCTCACTTTGCCTTAAAATGACTCTAATAAGAGATATGTAACAATCCAAAATATGAAGCAGAGAAAAAGCCACCTTACCCTCCACTCTTAAGTTTTTTTTTTAAAAAAAGAGTAAAAATTCAGCCATGATTCAAAAAGTTAGTTGTTCTAATTGTAATGTATATTTGCTACTAAATTATAATAGGTAATGCTCTGACTTAAAAGAAACTGTTGTCAAATCATCCATAGTCCTACTATTCCACACAACATTCCCCTTAACTGGAAATGGAACATAAAATGTCTTTTTTCCCCTATGAGACAACATATTTTGGTGTAGTAGTCAGGAGACTGACAAATTATTACTCGTATCTACTTGCTATCTTTGTGTCTATTCCCAGTGTCCATTTGCTATAATGGTCTTTATTCTAAGTAGAAAAGGGGATAAAGTAGAAATCTCACTATTTTTCTCTTATTAAATAAAAAAAAATTTATAACCTTGGTTTGAGAACCTATATGTATCTGGATTTTAAGTATAAACAAACAAACAGCTGAACTTGAGAACTAAATAAAATACTCATTGGGGCATCCCAACTTGTTGTGAATGACTTCTAGAGTAACATTCTGAGTACTGGCATCAAGCATGAGGACCTTACCTTCTCCTGATACAAGAGCCATCCATACGTCTGTAGATCCCGATTAACTGAGGATGGATGTACCTGTGCCTTGCCTTGCGCTGTCTCCACAAAGCAGGCCAATTTTTCTGTAACATCCACTGACTTTGTATAATTTATCTTCCCCACACTGTCATACAGTCCTGCAGCCAATACAGCTTTAAGAAGGGCGATTTCTTGGAAAGAGAGGGTCTGTGAAGCTCCGTTTGCTTCCCAGCTGGTAGAAGTTGTTGAAGATGAAAATCCTGCTGCCTTAACCAATTTTATTAACTCCTGCTTTACATCCTAGATTGGTTTATGTTAAAACAAGCATAATCATAATTGAGTAATCTAGAGAAATTTCCAAGTAACCTTGTAATTTACATTACTTTCCTATAATAGACATGACGCCAAATTGTTATTTATGTTAACTGTATCCCCCCAATTAAGCTAGGGTAAAGAAAAGAGAAACTGGAATGTCAAAGATCAGAATGAGCTATTCTCACCACTCTAAGGCTGTAGATGTTATAAAACATACAAATGCCTGTGAGAACAATACAAACATGTCTGACCTATTAAACCTTACCAGGTGCCAAGCATTATCCTAGACAATCCCTCTCCTCAAGTAAATCTATTATACTTATCCACCTGGCAGAGTTAGCCGTATTAAGAATTACCTCTAGAGTCAGCAGTGATGTCCTATTAAGAAAGTTCTTCCGACAGTACGTGATTTCAGAACGATAGCCTCCTTCTTTCCATGCCTTCTTCCATCTGGACAAATAAAACGTTGATAAACGAATAAAGCTCACCAATGTTTGCTTCCTAAGCTTTTTTTTCAGAGTTAGTAATCAAGACAGGTTTAGTTAAAATCATTTTGAGAGAAGGGGTCTCGCTTGTTACAGCAACTACATTATAAGAATTTTAACAACAGAGTTTTTCCATTTATGGATAGCAATAAGTTACTGCACTACTTCAAATATTAGAAACATGCAGAAAATATCCAGCACATCATTCTTAAGAGCATACAACTATTAATCTTTAGCATAATTATACCTTGACATGTAAAAGCTATAAATAAGTTTAAATCTAAAATGTGTAATTTTACTGACAGATTATTTTCTTTTCTCTCTTTTATTTTGAATCTCACTTTGTAGTCCAGGCTGGTCCTGAACTCACTATGTAGTCCAGGCTGGCCTCAAACTCATGGCAATCCAGTGCTGGGATTACAGATGTGCAAGACAGACTTTTTAAAAAGTACATAACTAAAGTTAATGGCTTATTGATAATACTCAGATGATTTCTTTACCCTAGATATGCATTGTAGATCGTCAGGTGGTCTGAATCTGCTATCGCCAAAGCTGATTTTGCAAGATCTGCTTCGTCTTTTCGACCAATTGGTGTGATAAAAGGAGACTTCTCTGTCATAACTGCTGCTAGTGTTGCCTATCCATAAATACCAAACAGCATGGTATTAAAGAGATTATACACTGGAAGCTGATTTGTAAGACAAAGCAACAATCATACTTTTAAGTTGCCCATTTCTTATTTTCAATAAATTTGCCATGTTCTGCCATAGCTAACTTACATTTCAAGTTGTTGCTTTTCATGTTACAGAATTTAAAAACATGTACTTATCTGTATGTCTCTGTGGTAAGAAAGTAAGAGTGCCAGAATCATTAAAAAAAAAAAAACCCTGGAAATGAATGTGATTTATAATTTGTCATTTAGTGTCAGACATTTTCAGAATCACAGCTTAGTTATCTTGGTACCTACACTTTCTGAACTTCCACTGACTGCAATGCCTTTTCAAAGCTGGACTACACACAAGCTATTGTTGTAGCTTTTCATATAGACTATTATCGAAAGTTTTTTAAACTTGTCACTATTCTGGTAACTCTTCCCCCCTCCTTCTTGTGTACACGTGTGTACGTGCATCCGTGTGTGTCTATGTGTTGCCAGGGATCAAACCCAGGGCCTCTCACATGCTAGGTAAGTGGTCTACCACAGAATCGCAGCTCTGACTTCATATTTATTTTGAATAATAAAGAGACTAGAGCTGTAAGTCATTCTCTTTCTTTACATTTTTGAACAGCCTTAATTGTGCCCCCAAAAGGCCAATCCTTGATAATGCTGTAAAGTTGTAATGGCACTGCAGGAGTATTTGCCCAGATAATTCAGAGACATATAAAGAATTTGTTAATTCTGAGATAATTTGAGTAAACAGAACTCTTTTTTTTGAGTAATTATTGGTTCAGACAGTGAACCCAGAGAAGAGTTTTTGACTCTACTTTTCAAAGTCTGTGATGTTTAAAACTTTCTAAGAATTCTCTATTACACAAGTATTTTAAGTAATTGTCAGCAAATGTCTAGATAAGCCAAACTCACAAAACTACCTACAGTATACTTCTAAGTCAGAGAATAGATTTTCAAGTATATAAAAAGGTAAATGTTGTATTTAAAAAATTCTCAAGTATTCAGCCAAGGGTTTTAATGTTACTACAGGCATGCTATAGTTAAGATATTTTAAATTAAATATTAACTGTTTCCAAACTTTAATTCTTGTAAATTTTCATCCAAAATGAAATAGTCCTAGCATCAGTTCACTTACCACTGGGTCAAGGCAGCCAAATATGGCACCGAAAATAAGCATCTTGCCAATTTTGACATTTACAGGTAAAGCTGCAAGGTGTTGGCCCAATGGAGTCAGTTGAGGCTCATTTAGTTCACAAGCTCCAATTTTTCGGAGTAAATTCATTGCATTGCTGATTACTTGTAGCTGAGGAGGATCTAAGGCTTTGGATAGGAAATCTTCAGGAGAACCAAGATTACATTTCTGTAGATTGGAAGAGTGATAAAATGGGTATGTGATCAGAAAAAACACTGCCAAAAAGTACTAGTTCTAATTTTCTGTTCAGTAAACTTTTGAGCAAAGTAGTTAAATGTATGTGGTTATCCTCTTACAGTGTAGTGAGAGGGAGAGTGTGCTATTATGTTAGAGGGCAGAGATGGCATGAGAATGCGGTCTTCTAGTCCACATTTTTAGTTTCTTCATTACTTTATTATAGAGTCAAAAACCTAAGAATGCTATATAGATCTTTCAGCTTTAGCAAGTCCTTGGTCTGGATTTGGGTTTTCCAATCTCAACACTGCTGATACTTTGTGCTGGATATCTTTGGTTTAGGAAAGTGTTCTATTTACTGGTGGATAGCAGCATCCCTCATGTCTACCCACTAGGCAACATGAGCATTTGCCTTTTGCACATTTATGACAAAAACAGTGCACACAGTTGAGAACTACTGATCTAAGCTCTGAGGCTTTATTTTCATCTATAAAGTATGAGTGTCTATGGAAAAATTAAAGCACAGTGGACTTAAAAAATGATGGGGAGGGACATATGTTAAGACGAGTTAAATACTTGAAAATCTACAGCAATATAAAGGAATGAGAAGTTTAGAATTTATTTTTCTAAATAGAACAAAAATGACATTTGAGTTCTTTTTGAGACTACCATAATATGAAGACATAATTCCTCCAGAGGGACACGCAAAATCTCAGGAACAGAATAGTCCATAAAGCCTTCAAATCTGAAAAACAAGATAATATATTATTGGGAATGCCACCTAGGACTGATCTGCGTCTTTTAAATCTGCAGTGCTATGCCATACCTTTCCCTTGTGTACAATCGAAAGCAGAAGCCATCTCTGACTCGCCCTGCTCTCCCTTGGCGCTGCAGAGCACTAGCTTTGCTGACAAATGTCTCGACCAAAGAACTCATCTGACTGCTTTCATGGTACCTAAAGAAATTTTTTAGAAGAAAATATATAGATTAATGCCTTATACAAAAATTGCAAAAAGCTGGAATAACTCAAGTTTAACTTAGGCAAAGAGGAAAACCCCCAAAACCCATTACTATTGAGGACACACTTGTCCCAAATCATGTCTCCTGCATAAGTAGTTTAACAAACATTTCTTACTAAATCTCATATTACCAAATTAAAAGTTACGGCACAAGATAAAAATTATTTAACTTAATCTTTCTCTAACCTAACCAAGGAATCTTTTTTAGTGTAACACTATTATTTATGTGAGAATTTTTTGAAATACTTTGAGAAGTGCTACTGTCAATATGACAATTCAACACCTTTCAGTTAAACCTTAAAAGGCACAATCAAGAATTCACTTTTCATTGAATACTATTCTTTTACAAATATTTCTGCCCTACCCTATTATTGGAGATAATGTATGTTGTGTCTCCTATTTATACTATATAAAGTAGTAATATTTTTGTTGGAGTTCAGTCAAGATTACTTTGTATATTCTAGTTATTGTTAGATATTTTCAATTAGAAAAATTTCATTATATAAGGAAACAATAAAGGTTATATTTTTGTCAAAATTACAGATCAGGTATTTAAACTTAGCTGACTCCAAAACTTACAATCTTCTGTTATCATCTCACAAATAAAGCTTTTAGTAAACAACTTATTTTGCAAACAAAAAACTGAAAATTTGTAATGGGAAAATTTTCAGTACTTTTCCAAAAATAGTAGCATGCAGCGATTACTTTAATAAAGCACATGGTATGAAAATCTGACATTCATTCCGGTACATTGTAGGATTTCATTTTTTTTGTAAAGCTTTTTGTTTTGGGCAGAATTAAGACATTTGGGAAATTCAAACTTACTTATTTTCTTTTGTTCTTCCAGTATCAATTACAAATACAACATCTGGAATAGTGATACCCGTCTCTGCAATATTTGTTGCTAAAACAATCTGAAAAGAAACAAAGAACTAAAATACTTAGACAACTTTCAGCAGTATGCCATCACTTAGATTCTACATAGCTTGAGCTGATAAATTCTTAAACGTAAGTTTTAATGTTATTCACAAAATTATATATAATTTTAATTCGCTTTAGTTGTATTATCTCAGCCTGTTAATTAGACTAAAGTTACAGATTTTTATCAGAACAAAAATAGTCCCTTAATTCTAGATAGGCACTAGACGGTGTTAAGGAGAAGTAGAATGGGAAACTGGATCTGAGAATATAAGTAAGTTAACCACAACTCTTCACAATTGTTAGAAAAATAGTCTACTACTGATAACTGAATTTCTGTCTTGGCTATGTACTAGCTAGCTTTGTGAGCTTGGACAACTCAGTTTACTTCTGAATCTCAATTGCCTCAGATGTACATTAGGAGGTAGAAATAGATGATTTGTTAGGTCTAGCTCTAGAATTTTTAACAGTGATGGCTGATAGTGCAGTCTTTTGTATTTGTTATTCTGTTCAATCTCTGGAGATAAAATATTTAGAAAAATTTAGGACAAATTCAGTAAGTATCCCTAATTGTGTATTTCAGTAGTGAATAAATAACTGCCTTAATTTATTCTAGGAATGGAACCCAGATTACTAGGAGCTGCATGAGACCTTACAGGAAAGGCCAAATGTTAAAAATCAGAGTAAAGCTTCCAGATCACTGGAGTTCACAGAGATCGTTAGAAAGCTATCACTTTAATCCAGTCATTTTAAGAAGGAGAAACGTGAGGTTGAACAGTTGTCAAAATCTACACAGACAGTGATAGTTTCGGGACTAGAACCCAAGCACTCTGCATTACAGCCAGGGCTCTTCCTGATAGTTCTGTGTCTCCCCTCAGTTCCTACATTGTGCTGCTTCATCTTTCAAAGAGAGGGCTCAAAATTTGAGACCTTCCTTGCCACTCATCTCTTCATTTAGATCCTGAACAGAGAATACCGTTAAAATGCTGAGAATAGCTCCAGAACCTAATTGTCCATGTACTGTAAAAATAATCAGGAACAAGCAGCCTAGAGAATGAGAACACTCTAGTACCTACATACCACCCAAGGCCCAAATTTCTTCACAATATCTTTTGGAAAAAGTAATTATTTTTTACAAACAATATTCATGCCAGTTTTTAAATTACTACTCCCTGAAAGAGCCTAGTTCTTTTATTGGCACATAATGTAAATATTCAAATAGTTGAATTTCAGTAGTGGGCTCACTTCTGATTATGTCAAGCTGCACAGCATGTGGGGTCTGCTGTACATCATATAGCCCTTAGTTCACAAAATAGTCTCAGGCTGGTCACATATCAATTTGCTGTATTGAATTTTACCTTCCTGACGCCTGGAGGAGGAAGAGTGAAAGCTGCAGCTTGATCTTGAGTTGAAAGAATAGAATGCAGAGCTATCACTTTATATCTGAAAGTTAAAATCATAGTTCTTAGCAAGAGTTTCTCTTTAGAAGACACTGCAAAGAATAACAAAATTTATTTGCATATAGGGAGCAACTTTTAAATTTATTATGAAAAATTTAAGCACACATATAAGTTTGCAGAATACTCTAATAAAATCCCACACACAGCCAATACATACCCATCGCAGAGAAAAAACTTAACATGAATAAATTATAGGTTGAATATCCCTTTTCTGAAATGCCTGAAAATTCAAGTGTTTCAGAATTTGGAGCATTTCTAATTTTGGATTTTTGTATTGGAAATTCTCAAACTGTATATAAAATAAAAGGCCTAAAATTTTTTTAAAGTTCTGATATTAGTGTGATAAATATGATATAATAAATTATATCAGAACAGATGAAGTGCACTGCTGGTTCAGTAGGTACAGATAATAATGTGCAACCTTAGTGGGGTTTTGCAAGACTCACTGTGTGTGGGAGGGAAGGGAAGATACCATTTTATGCTTAACATATATAAACTCACTCTGTCTCTCTCTATATTTAATTTTTTTTCTTACAGTATGAGAAATTCATCCCAGAGTCTTCACACTAAGTAACATCCCCAATCCATTTTTTATTTCTGATTTTGAAGCAGGGCCTTGTAAAGTTGCTAAGTTGACTAGGCTAGGCTGGAATTTGTGATCCTTCTGCCCCAGCATCTCCAGAGTGCTCAGATTATACACCGTGCAAAGCTTTGGCTTAATCATATTAAGAAAAAAAATAAACACATAATTCCCAAGTTATTTTTACAAGATAAAATGCAGTAATACAGATGTTATAAAAACATAAAACCTTGTTTCACAGTAGAAAATTTTAACTAAAGGTAACAAGACTTTTAAAATCCTGAACTGAGTTTTATGTATTAAACATTTTTGTATTATAAAATTTTGTAGTAAAATTATAATAAACTTATAGTTACCGTTCAGAATAAAATCTTCTATCATTTGAAAGGAGATCATACAACTGCTGAATATGAGCAAGTCCTGGTAAAAAGATTAATACCGCTCCTTCAATATTTCTGAATTGTGGGCTTTTGTCTGTAATTTTTAAGAAGATACAATATTCAAAATAAGAAACAACATATAAATATGAATAAAATGCCTCAAGTTAATAGGAATGTTTTATTAAAAGAAAACACATATTAGAAATTGAACTATACCTAAATATATGAGCAGCTCCAAAATGAGATCCAGGTTGATTTTGTAAGGATTCATGTAGAGAATAGCATGCTGAGTGCGGTGGCTATACTTCTGGTAAAATGGATTTAAATCAGCACTTACTCCAGTTTGAATTGGAACATATTCCTAAAAGAAACACAGTAAGAGAAAGTGGAACAAAAACATGTCTGTAAGATGAAGAAAGAATTTGCATCTATTCAAATCTGTATTTTTTTTCACTACAATCATTATTTCATTAAAATATAGTAAGAATGAAAATTTTAAAAGTATACAAAGTACCATAAAATTTCAAATATATCCTAATTTAATTTTATCTACCTTTTAAGAACAGCAAAACTGCCAAACATTGTGGCAATAATTTGAGCACTCTGGGAGGCTAAAGCTGGAGCATTTCAGGTTCGAGTCCAGCCTGGGCAACTTAGTAACTCAGCAAGACCCTTTCTCAAAAAATGGGCTGGAGATGTAGCTCACTGTGAAGGCCCTAGGTTTGAGCCTCAATACCACAAGAAAAAAAAAAAAAGAAAAAAACCAATCCCCCCCACCAACCATGTTGATATTAAAAGAAGAATTGTATAATAACATCTGGTAAGCATATATGCACTATTTGGGGCAGTTAAAAAGCAACCAGAGCAAGAGAGGTCATGATAACTTTAATAAGGTAGTCCACACCTTCCTCCTTCCTGCTAGTCTACTCTGGCTACTAAGTTCCCATTATTTCTCTTCAAACAACAATATATATATTTCTGAAATCTGCTTAGTTTATAAGATTTTAGTTTTTCTTTCTTGTGTTGTATTATTAATTGAAAGATAAAGTAACCCTAACTTTGTGTTTCTATCAGTTCAGATACATGTATGATCAAATGTCACAGATAATAATGGAAATGATGGATGTAGTACCCCTGGCTTAAATGGAGGAAAGCGTAGCTTTTATAACTCATACGAAGAACTGTGTTTGTTCTAAACAGATTCAATATAGGGCTAAGGTGGGCTTCTGTTAGAATAGAGGCTAGGAAAACCGAGGTCAAGGATCTAGATTTTGGCCACACACACTCTTAGTCACTTCTAGCGATGAGACAACATATAGAAAAATCAATACAAATTTACTCCTTAATGAATGATAAATGAAACTTTATCAGAGTTGCTTAATTATATGGCCCCTGACTTTATATGTGCTTAAGTGTCTCACAAGGGTGAGACAACAATCAAAATATCACAAACTAGAAGAGTATGAAATGAAGATTAAAGACCCTTGGAATTAGCTCATACTCATACCCTCTTCTACTAAATTATGCTCATATTCATTGTTTTGGCCACAAGATTTAAAAACTCTTATGGCAGGTTATATCCTGAGTATCATTCATACTATTTTCTCTTTACCTGATACTTTATTCCACTACCTTTGCTTGTAATATTAATATTTATTTCTTCCTCCTCTTCCAGAAATTTCTGACAATATTCTGAGTCTTTTTCAAGTACAAAGCCTGTTTCTTCTATTATATCTTCAAGATGAAAAACCTGCATAGAGTAAGGCATATAAATGGGTATTTATTTTAGTAAATATCATTCTCAAGAGAACAAAGAGATTATAACCTTTTGAATGACACCAAACTAATCTAGATTATAAGAAAAATGTTATTATTTGGAAATGAAGAACTTGGTTAATATGGATAAGTTGTCACTAAAGGCTGAGGACAATTTATAGTGTTTTTTTAAAAATCAAAAAACAGTTAAAGCACAGTTTCTCTACCAGCTAAAATAAAAAGCATTAAGAGTAAGCAGAACAGATGCTCCAAAGACAGCCCTAAATTTTAAGATGGGTGAAAAGGGCTTCTTGTTGTCAGGTAGCCACTCTCGATCTAGACATAAGGATTGGGTGTGGACACATTTTACATCTTATAACCCTCGGGTCTATTGTCAGAACTTTCCTTTCCATGCTGTACACTCTAGGGCAAGCCAGGCAGTGCAAGCCAGGCAGTACAAGCCACGTGACTCTCAAGGCCAGCTCCAGGTCCTCTTGTGACTTCTAATCTGGGCTGGAAGATAATAAGGGGTTATCTTCTGGAGAAACTCTGGGGTGAATGCTGATTCTCTTAAAACATATGCTATTGGGGGCTAGAGGAATGACACAGTGGTTAAAGCACTTGCCTTCCAAGTAAGCACAGGGCTGAGGTCAATTCCCCAGCACCACATAAAGCTGGGCGTGGTGGTGCACGCCTGTAATTGCAGCACTTGGAAGGCTTAGGCAGGAGGATTGCTGTGAATCCAAGGCCACCTTGGGCTACATAGTGAGTTCAGGTCCAGCTTGGGCTACAGAGTGAGATAGTGTCTCAAAAAACAAAAACAAAAACAAAAAAACCAAACCAACAACAACAACAACAACAAAATCCCCCACTATTTCCATGGTTTGGATATGGAGTGTCTCCTGAAAGCCTCGCGTTCCTATGGATACTGTGTACTGTTGGGAGGTGGAGCCTGCCTGGAAGGGGCAGATGCTTGGTATCTGACCCGGAGGGGCATGTGCTGGTTCTGCCCTTGCTTTCAGACTTGTCTCTGTTCCGCCATGCTGTGAGGATTTCAGGTTCTGAAGTACTTGCTCTGTCTCTGGCTCTAGCTGCAGCCCAGTCCGACCATGTGATTCTACCATTTTCCAGCCATCCCACCTGTGAACGGACTGAGGTCTTCTGAAACTGTAAGCTAAAATAAAACTTCCCTAAAGTTGTGGATGTCAGGTATTGAGTCACAGTGACAACTCCCCCCCCCCCCCCCCCCCCCCCCCCCCCCCAGCCAAAGACAATTATAAAAAAGCCAGGCCTGGTGATGACATACACCTCAATCCAAGTACTTGGGACGCTGAGGCAGAAGGACTGCCATGTGTTCAAGGCCAGCTTGAGCTACACAGTGAGGCCAGGACCAATCTGGATTGCAGAGTGAGACTCTGTCTCAGAAAAACAAAAAAACAAAAAACCCTATACTTTTTAAAGAAAACTTACCTCAACAGGATAACTTCTTCCTGAAATTCTGAGAATAGGACAATGTGTGAAATATGTAGAAAACTTGTCACTGTCCACAGTGGCACTCATTAGAATCAGGTGCAGATCAGACCGTTTCTGTAGTATCTCCTTCAAGATAACCAGTAGGAAGTCTGACTGGACACTTCTTTCATGAACCTAATCAAAAGTAGTACAAAAAGTAATCATATATATGAGGTCTAGTAAGATGCTTAAACAATCTGCTACTGACATGTACTAAGTTAATATTTAAATATATAGTTAATACTGGTGAAGGAACAAAATTTATGTTTAAATAAGGCAGATCTTAGAATTAAAAATAAATTCACACTCTAAAATTGAAACCAGTGAGAATCAGCATACGATGAATGCTTTCGCCACAACAGCAGGATTCTACCCTATGAGATGGTTTGAAAATCAGGTCAGTTCTGGCTGGTGAGATTAGACTGTCTCCCAAATGTCACTCAGAAGCAAGAGTGATTGCTAAACTTCTTCCACTAATTGTACAACTATTCTGTTTCTACTACAAGCTAGCTAATTAATCTGTTATGTAGACAAAGGTCTGCTGATTAGTGAGAATGTGACAGGGACACCATCACTGCCCAGGAGAAAGCTGATGCAGAGCACAACCAGAAACAAAGGTCAGTCCCCCAGGCACCTGCTGAAGGCACAAGCTGCCTTCTAACTTTCTGTATTCAGTCACGACTGACTTCTATCCTGTTTATTTTATAACACAAGGCACCATGCAAAGACAAAGCACATCAAGATAACAAGGTAGGTTTCATCATTAATTTTTGTGGAATGGAGGCAGCAGTGGTTGGGTGTTCAGCCCTGGAACTGGTACTTGAGTTCAATTCTTGGCCACTACAAGCACAATTTTGGAAAAGTTATTTAAACATCTACATCAGTTTCTTCTATAAAAGGAAAATACACGTGATGAAAACTTCACAGAGTCGTATTAACAATCAAATGAAATCAAGTAAAACAAAACTCTAAAAGAAAGTCTACCAAACAGAAAGCACTTGGCATTGTTTTAGATGCTGAGGACTGAAAAACTATCAAGGATAATTCTCTTCATTTGAGAGTTTGCAATCCACTGAAAGGATACTGTACAGGATAGCTTAAAATGACTCAGGAAGGCTACTGAGAGAAATGGCTAATAGCACTTGAGAACTGAAGGATAAGTTTGAAAAAGGGAGGAAAATACGTGAGGAGGAGAAAGTGACACACATGTATAAAACCATGGTGGATATGTGAGTCATGGGTTCTATTCCTGTCACCAAAAACAAACAAGTCATAATAGGGGTACTGAATTTCAGAAATTTGTACACAAAAACAACTTGACAATGGAAGGGGTGATAGGCAAGAGATTAAAGCTGGAGATTACTGAAAAGCCTGAGTAAGATTTTGTAAACCATGTTAAGGAGACTACCTAACAAATCAAAGAGGGTAGTGATTAGAATGTTTTAAAGTAGGAGAAGAGTGTGGTCTGAATTTATTTTATAAACAACTGGCTGGTGTCGGAGGAACAGCACAACGATTAGAGCGCTTGCTGAGCAAGGGTAGGCCCTCAATTCAATCCCCCCGTACCATATAAGCCACGAGTGGTGGCACATGCCAATAATTTCAGCACTTGGGAGGCTGAGTAAGGAGGATTGTTGTGAGTTCAAGGACAGCCTAAGGTACACTGTGAGTTCACGACCAGCCTGGACTATAGAGCAAGACCCTGTCTCAAAAAAAAAAAAAAAAAAAAAAAACCTCAAACAAAAACCCCACCTACTTATAATATAGAAAAAAACAAAACAGAACATATGAAGTTTAATTCATAAAAGGCTTTTATAGTAATTGAAGATATACTAGTGATGATTCAACTGCCTACTAAATACCTCTACTGTCGGGAACTTCAAATTCGTCATTTCTAAAACTTGCCATCTCCCCTCCTTGCTCATTCCCTGCAACTTGCTCTTTCTCTCTTCTGGACCTCTGTGAATGATCCTTACCCAGTCAAGCCACCAAAACAAAAACATGAAAGATTTTTTTCTTTCTTGCACATCTCCTGAATCTAATTACCTACACATGCCTATTCTGCTTTCTCAAATTAATTTTTTTCTCTAAATTTATAATAGTGGTACAGGCAGGTGATTATTGGAGTCATTCACTGAGATTCAGAAGACAGGAGTGATACAAGTCCTAAGGAACTGGCAGTGAGGGGTGATGCCAAATGCTGGAAATGCTGAGGCTCCTGAGACTGAAGGTGTCTAGCTGGCAGGTGGACATTTAGATCTGAAGGCCAGAAAAGGGCTCTCCTGATGGATGGCACTAATCTGAAAAACCTCAATAAATACATGAGAATTTATATGAATAAGGATTAAAAAGAAAACCTAGAAATGTAAAATAGGGTTTCATATATATAAAATATATACTATTAATATAAAAACATATATATATATATATATATATATATATATATATACACACTATTTACTTGGTATAGGTTGTCAAAAATTTGGCTGTAAGCATACCAGGAACCAGTAAGAAAAACATTGACAATAAGAAAAAACAATTTACATAATTCCTAATAGTAAGGTCAGGAGTACTATCCTGAGTATTTTCATAAAAGAATCCTATCTAACATAATGAACTCTATCCCAACGTCTCTTACATGTAAATTGAAAAATCATTTTAAATCATCAGATGAATTTTACTGGGTATCTTGTACTTTCCTGTATTGTCCATGAGGTTTATGGTATCATTTTGAAGTTAACCACATCTACAGATAGCTAGAACATAGCTTCAGAAAGTGGGCAGCTGCTTCCAAGACAGGACTGTCATGGGGAAAGGGCATAGTGAAGCAAAGCTGCTCACTTCATGGTGCCCAGGAAGCACCATTCTAGTGAAGAGCTCCAGGGAGAACTCCTGTTGTTTTGAAGTAACCACATTCGTATATGAATAGCACCAAGCATATTACAGACAGTAAAGAGTATTTAGTAAATAAATCAATTAATATGAGGTATTCATTAGAGGAAATCAAGTAATTGTATATAAAGTATCTGGCAGATTATAATCACAAGAAAATGTTAGCTGGTATGTGAAGTAACATTTTAATACAAAAATGTTTGGAATACAATTGGACACAACTGTAGAATCTACTCACCTCATCTACGATAACGTGAGACACATTAGTTAGGAAACCATCTTCCTGAAGTTTTCTTAGCAAAACTCCTGTTGTACAATAAAGCAACCTGGTAGTTTCACTAGCTCGAGATTCCATTCTGATTTGATATCCACACAAAGAATTCTGAAGGGAGAACACAAAACTGTGGTTAGAGTCTCAAGAGACCTGGGAAGTAAGCTACCAAAAATGAAATACAATTGCTAATCTTGCTATTGTATGTAGCAGTCTAGGTAAATCTATTTTTTATTTATTGTGATGAAAATTATTTTCCCATGGTCTTTCATTATATATAAAAGAGAAAATTTTGTTTTGGTTATTTTAAGCAGGTAAGTCTATATTCAAGGTTTTGAGGCAAAAAGATGTTAACAACGCTCATATATTAATATAATTATTAAAACATTAATAAACATTGAATTAATTTCTCATAGCTTCTGTGACTTGATCTACTTTTCTATAAACATCCTATAAAACTTGCCACCACTGACAGCAGCTGGTATGATATCAATGTACCTAACAGGAATGTGGACCTCCCATCCATTCCCACACTTTTTCTTCTATTCCTTAAGTGATTCCTGTCTTGTGTATGTGTCTATCAACCCTTACAGTGCAGGAAGGAACTGTGTCTCTCTAGTCCTCTCAAGTTTCATGACCAAAAAAACTAATTTGCTAAATAAAGCTTTCAATAAAAGGGTACCCATCTTAGACACAAAATATTATACGCCATCTTCAGACAGAAAATTCAAATTATATCAACTGTAATTCATATTTTATTCTAACTAATTAACCAAAAATTCCTACAAACTTCAGGCACTATGGTTAAAATTTGTTCAGTTTTGTGTACTTAAAATGCATAATAAACATTCATGTGTTTTTTCTGTTTTTTAAAAATACTTTTTAAATAGTATGTATGTTTATCTCTGTTGTTTTTCCCTTCTGCTCAATGGAAATAATGAAAATTATTTCAGGATGCATTCCACAAAAAAGATTTGCAAAGACTTGATATATACAATACTGAGTTAAATTTGAAATTTTCCATATTCTCTGCTCAATTTAGTATGCAGCATATTTGAACATTCATTTATAAAGTACATAGTTTTTCTTTTATGAGATATAGGACAGAATTACTGATGGAACTTGTCCATATGAAGAAAAGTGGCAAAATAAATAATCATATTAAAGAAAACATGGAAAGTGTGTGAAATGTTCTACTGAATACAGTAGGCTCTCGTTGGATCCCAAAAGCAAAGGTGAGTAACGCTGTCACTCACTGAGGAAGTGAAACAACATCTGACCTTTCCTCCAGGTCCACTGTCACAGCCCAGTTCATCACACACTCTCGTGGCTAAACTCACTGCTGAGATCCTTCGGGGCTGGGTACAGACTATGTTACATTTACTTGTTCCCCACTCATTTAGAAGTAAATCTTCCAACAGAAAATGTGGCACTTGAGTGCTTTTACCACTTCCAGTTTCACCTGCCACAACTACAACACGGTGCCTTTTAAGAGTTTCCACGATAGAATTCCTGTGTTTGAACACAGGTAACTGTTGTCTTTCCTTTAGAAGTCTCTGATACTTAGGTGTGCTTTGCAACTTTCTAAAGAGGTTTCTAACAGGTTCCAAGTCTGCTGCAGGTGCTGATTCTAAGGACAGGGCAGAAAAATCCTCATCAGAAACTAAATTTTCCCAAGTTTCCTCAGGATCTTCAGAGTTTTCTCTCTTATTTTCAGAATGTTGTTGTTGCTGCTGCTGCTGCTGCTGCTGTTTCAACTTATTCAAGAGTTTGGCAATGAAAAGGTCACGTGGCTTATTGGTTTCCATCTTGTTTAGTTCCTCCCTTTTCTTTTCTGCATCACTCCACTCCAGCCAAACATCTCGGTAAGTGGGAGGGAGTAACTGATGAACAGACTATAAAGGAAAAAAAGCAGTGGTTTATTTTCACTACTGGACACCAAAACTCAATAGATCAGAACTTAGAGGGACAATTATAATCCTCTTAAAATGAAATGTAACTTGACTCAATTAAGTTATTACTTCAACCTAATATATACATGCCTTTAATACAAATTCATAAATAGCATCTCATATTCAGATTTCTTGACTTACTACCTTGGACTCTGGAGGAATAATATAACCTCTTAGTTCCTCGGTTTCTACATTTAAAAATCATTAACAACAGACTGGGCCCAGTGGCACAGGCCTATAATTCTAGCACCCTGCAAAGCTGAGGCAAGAAGATTACAAGTCTGAGCCCAGCATGAATTTAGTGAGTCTGCCTTGAAATCAAAAACAAAAACAAAAAAGGGCTGGGAGGTAGCTCAGTATGAAGCCTTGGGCTCAACCCCAATACCATAAAAACAAACAAACAAGAGAATAAAGGTAGTACCTCCCTCAGAGGCATACATATTCCAAGGCTAACTCTAAGTTGGTACGTGGAAAGTACTTATTCTGAACAGGATGGTACTACAGAATAAGAATTTATTATTTGCTCCTGCAGTGCTGTTTTACAAAATGCAGATGAACTGTAAAGCACTTTTAAAACATACAAAGAAGATTCTGATAGCTGTGCATTACAGTAAATATTTTAAACGAGCTACAGTGGATGAAAAACTATATTATTCTAATATTATGCTAAAAAGAACTCAAAAGTATCTAACATTGATTATAGTTACTTTTATTAAGTAAACAGTGTGTGACAATTAAACTAAGAGGAATGAAGACATTAAGAATTTTGGCAGAATATAAAAAGAACTACTATTTGGAGTTTCGCTTAATTAGCATCTAAAATGTTCAGCAGTTCTAACTTTACATGATGTTAAGACAACAAATGCATACTTATTATAAGTAGGAAATGCTGATCATCTAAATTTTTAAAAAAGTGTTCTCTTAAAGAGCTTCCTGTTGTAGTGCTTTGCCTTATCTGAACCTAAACCTTATAATCTAAAATTGAGAATCAGAACCAACATTTATGAACATTTTAAGTTCAGAATATAACAGAATTGGAAAATAAATTTTGAAAATTCTCTTTAGTCCAGGCCTGGTCATATAGGTTATAATCCTAATACTCTGGGAGGCTAAGGCAAAAGGATCACGTGTTCTAGCCCACCATGGGAAACTTAGCAACTTGGTCTCAAAATCAAAATAAAAAATGGGCTGGAATATTGCTCAATGTGAAGGCCCTAGGTTCTATTCCCAGTACCATAAAAGACAAAACCAAAAACAAACACAAAAACTAAAAAAATTCTCTTTAATTCAACTTCACCCTGCACAACTATTTTTAATATGTAAGTCAGTATAGCCAAAAAAGTTGGATCAAACAAATAGCCCCTTTTAGGCCCCTGGTCAAAGAAAAGAAAGACCAAGCTACATAGGGGAAAAAGGAAGCCAAATTATAAATAAAATGAGGAATAATCAGAAGCAGCACTTAATAAAAAGAAAACTGGCATGGAGGGCCATAACTGAATCGTACCTTCCATACACACATACACTTTTATGTACAGTTTTAATACAGGTTGAGCATCTTTCATCCAAAATGCCTGGGATCAGAAAGCACTTTGGATTTTGGAATATTGGCATATACATACAACCTGGGGATGGGTCTTGTATCTAACCACAAAATCCATTTATGTGTCATGTATACTTTATACATACAATCTAACGGTAATTTTATAAATATTTTTAATATTGTCCATGACAAAAGTTTCTTAGTGAAGAATGTTCTACTGCAGTGTCATGTCAGTGTTCATAAAGATTCAGATTTTGCAGCATTTCAGACTTCAAATTTTTGGATCAGTGATCCTCAATCTCTATATCCATCACACCACAAGTGATTTTGAAGAATTTAAGCCTAAAAAATCTCACCTGTCCTTTCACTAAACGATAAAGGGCTAAGGTAGCCCCCAGGTGCTGGGCTTGCATGCCGTCCTCTGTTAGGATAGTTGGACAAACCACTAGGACATCATCTTCAGACTTTATTACCCTCACCCTACAAAGACATGAAAATATTATTTTAAATTCATGAGGTCTGATCTTTAAAGTCAGAAATCGATTAGCACTGAACTTAAGTTTACCTCAGTTATTTAAATATTTCCACTGAAGGTACTGAATTAGATAACATTTGATAGGCACCATGAATCTGAGATGTGAAATTGAGTGTTTCCTAAATGCCAACTTAATTCACTGAAACCCGAAAGGTTTTCTTGTGCATTTCTTTTAAAAGTTCATTCAGTTAATCACAACACATACCTACATTTCCAGTACCGGCCTACTGGAACTTTTTCAAAAGAAGGATTTGGACTCTTGGGCAGATTCTTTCTGACCCAATCAATCAGAAATTGTTTGGGAGATTTTCCAGTCCAGCTGCGAGTAGTATAGTCAAAATTTCTTACATCATGAGGTTCTTTCTTTTTATCTAAAATTAAAGACAAAGATTAGTTCTTTAAAAAATGATTATGCAGGACTGGGGATATAGCCTGGTGATTCAGTACTTGCTTAGCATGTGGCAGCACCTGTGCTCAATCTTTAGCACCAATCGTTAAGTCAATCAATCAGTTATTTAAATGATTATGCAGTAATATAAATTCTCTTGAGTTTTCAAAGCCCTCTCACTTTTAGGAATAACATTTTTGGAACAAAATAGTTGAAAGAACAGGTAGAAAGGTTTGGTTTTCTATAAGCAACGTAGTTCCCCTAGTGGACTAAATTACAGAAAATTATGATCTCTTAAAAAACTAGCTTGAGAAGTTGGAAGAATGGCTCAGAAGTTAAAGTACTTGCCTAGCAAGGGCTAAGGTAAGCACTAAGTACTGGAGTTTGATTCCCTAGTACCAAGTAGCTGGATGTGGTGGCACATGCCTGTAATCCCAGCACTCCGGAGGCAGGGTGGATTGCCTGGGAAGTGGGGCAGATTGATTCGAGTGCGAAGTCAGCCTGGGCTCCATAGTGAGTTCAGGACCAACCTGGGCTACAGAGCGAGACCCTGTCTCAAAAAAAAACCAAAACCAACCAAACAAAAAAACCCTATCTTTATTTGTTTGAGGAGCTCATGTATTATTCTTCTATTTATCTGAAATGACAACATGTCATAAGTTTCCATAAGGTAGTTTTCAAAAAATGTAAATCAGTATCATTTCCTTGCTTAAGAGTAGCCACTGTTGTCACTACCACTGTGCCACTGTCATCACTACCATTGTCTTCAAAGTTTCCTGTTACATGTAAAATGAACTAAAGCCTAAGAGCCCTCGTTGGCCCATCACTGCACAGCCATCTACCACTCTTCCCTCACGTGAGTATGCTGTGAACAGTCTGGCTCTCAATCAGCTCCTCCCATGCTCTAAGTATGGCTGGTCCAATACAATAATCAGTAGTTTCATGTAGACAGTTACATGTAAATTAATTAAAATTTCAGTTCTCAGATATATTAGTCACATCTCAAGTGCTCAATGCTGTTCTGCTAGTAGCTACCACAACAGATAGCACAGATCTAGAACTTTTCTGTCACAGAGTTTTGCTGAACAGTGCTGGTATAAGCTCTTTTTCACTTTAGATCTTTTTTTTCAACTTTTTTTTTTTTTAATCTTGTGCTAGGGACTGAACCTAGGACCTTGATGCTGAGCAATATCTCTTCATCTTTCTATCCCCCAACCCCCTTTTTTGGGAACAGACTTACTAAGTCACTAAACTGCCCATGCTGGGATTAAACTGGAAATCTTCCTGCTTCATCCTCCTGTAGTGCTAGGATTACAGGCATGAACCACCATGACTAGCTTTCACCTTAGACTATCGCCCATCTTCAGAGGCTCTGCTTAATATGTCATCACCAGGCTAACACCTAATCATTGGGAGGTCAGCAAATCCCCCGGTCTAAATTAGAATACCTCGATATCTGAATAATTAAAAGCCAGTTTCTTTTGACAGCACACAACATAATCTGAAATTATGCATTTGTGTATATTTAAAGCTCACTTTCCCAACTTAGATAATACACATGAAGAGAGCAGCATGAGTGATTTTATTACTGTATCCATAACACTTGTTTTTTTGTAAAATAAGGATTCAAAAAATGACTGAAATACATGACTTAAATGTGAAATATAGCTTAAGACTAAATCACAGCACAACCTAATGAGTATTATATTGTCTACATCTACACCAATAATTCACTCACACAGAAATGCATGCTGACATGCATCTGGTGGCATGAAAACAATCAGGAGAGATGTGAGGAAAAGGTGCTGGTACAGCGGCACCGTGAGCCCCAGGACCGACTGGCTCACAGAGATAGCAGGATGAGGGAAGCAATGGAACTCTCACACACCAAGGATTTCAAAGGATGACGTGGGTCTAGTGTATCTGGTGAACGAGGCGGAAAGGTAGATTGAGGCGGAATACACCTGAGCTCAACTGCCATGCTAAAGGGTCTGGCCTTGTTAATGATGTTACTGGCTTGGAGTCATCATCAAAGGTTCACGGGAATATAACTCAGAAGTAGAGTACTTGCTTTGCATAATTAATGTTCCAGGTTCAGTCCCTAGTGTGTGTGAAAAAAAAAAAAATTCTATGAGTTTCTTAACAGGAAACTCACATAGATCTGTGTTGTAAAAAATAACCGTTAAGAGTTCAGAGAAAGGACTAGGAGAGATGAAAATGAAGCAAGGCATTTGTAATTATAAGTTGCTATGAAAATAAGCCATCATAATTATTACTTCTTTATTTTAATAAAGTTTGTGAAGGCTGGAGGAATAGCACAGTGGTAATAACGATTACATAACCAAGGGCAAGGCCCTGAGTTCAATTCCCCAGCACCAGATAATTAGGGCATGGTGGTGTACACCTGTAATCCCAGCACTTGGGACGCTAAGATCAAGGCCAGCCTGGGGTACAGAGTGAGTTCAGGTCCAGCTTAGACTACAGAGTGAGAGACCTTTTCTCAAAAGGTTTATGAAAGTCACCAACATCTTAAGTAGTTTGCCAAAATGGAAAGTAATGAACGTTACAATTACATATTTCTTGATATTTAGCCATATACTACATTCTAATCACTTCCCCTTTGTTTTACCTTTTTCTTCTTCAGTACTAGCTGTAGATTTTTCAAATAAATTGAAGTTCAAAGCATTATCCTCTTCTTTGGCTACAGGAAGCTTTTTCTTTTCATTCTGTTGATGTGATACCTTTATGGCTGGATTGAATACTGGATGGTCTTCTAAAGTTTCCATTTCTAATAAGAAAAAAAAAAGATGTTAATCTTCATCCAGGGGCTAGGGGAATGGCTCAGGGGTTAGAGCCCTTGCCTAGCAAGCACTAAGTACTCGAGTTCGATTCCCCAGTACCACATAAGCCAGGAGTGGTGGTGCATGCCTGTAATCCCAGCACTTAGGAGGCTGAGACAGGAGGGTTGCTATGAGTCAAAGGCCAGCCTGGGCTCTGTAGTGAGTTCAGGACCAGCCTGAGCTGCAGAGGGAGACCCTGTCTCAAAAAAAAAAAAAAAAAAAAAAAAAAATCTTGATTCGCGTGTGTGTATATACCCACCACCACCAGGTTGAGGATTCAACTTATAACATGCACACTGAGTTCTATCACAAGCCCTCTCACCCTCCTCTTTATTTTGAGAAATGGTCTCGCTAAGTTCCCAATCTGGGATCAAACATGTGCAATCATCCTGTCGTAGCCGCCCAATGTTCAAGAATTACAAGCAGGTGCTACCACACTTGAGTATGTATTTGGGTTTTATGCCATATTACTTGCAAAGGTAGTTTGAAAAACATTTATTTGTTCTCCTTGTAGTCAATAATTAATATATTTCTACATAGTCTAAGAAGTCAGAGGCAATTTATTAACTTCCACAGTGTATACAAAATTTTTAAAAAGTACTTATTCACTTACTTATTTTTTGAGACAGGATCTCCCTCATAGTCTAGGCTGGCCTTGAACTCACAGCACTCCTCCTGCCCTAGCCTCCTGAGTGCTGGGATAACAGGTGTGTGCTACAATGCTCAGCTTATGTGGTGCTGGGGAATACAATCTAGGGTCTTGTTAGGCAAGTGCTTTAACTGCTGAGCTAGCTATACCTCCACCCCCCAATGTATATAACAGATACAGTTAGCCTCAAAAAAAAATCATTAGAAATAAATACTCATGAAATTATATTCGTATCTTTTCCTTAAACGAGGATGGTACTTTATGGTGTAAATCTGGGCTTGGCAAACTATACGCAAAATCCAGCCCACTACTTTTTTATACTTTCAAATGGCTAAAAAAAAAAAGTGGCAACATACAAAATTTATATGAAATTCATAGTTCACTGTCCATAAATAAAGTTTGAATTGGGGCACAGCCTTTCATTTTTCTATTATCTGTGGCTGCTTTTCATTGTATGAAGAGTTGAGAAGTCATGAAAGAGACTGTATGGCCCACACAGTCCGTATTTATTATTTGGCATGATATAGAAAGCTTGCCAACCCTAGGAATAAGCTGTTAGAAGCAAAAGTAGACACATTTTAAAAAGACAATGACATTTCTACATCTAAGAATTTGAAAGTGTTTACCTCTTTGAAATTTTCTTATTTTTTCTTGAGCCTCTTTTTGGCCCTGCTTATTTTTTTCTAGTTTACAGGTAGCTGCTTGCTCTTTTGCATCCAGAAGTTTTGCTGCGAGATGCAAGTACCTTTCATTCTGTTCCAAACAAAGTGAGAAAGAAACACAACAAAGTTACTTTATCTGTGGACAATACACTGTATCAAAACTAATGATCTAGCCCAGCACAAAGGTGATTGCCTATATCTCAGCTACTCAGGAAGCTGATACAG
Organism: Ctenodactylus gundi; assembly: GCA_004027205.1. Lineage (NCBI taxonomy): Eukaryota > Metazoa > Chordata > Mammalia > Rodentia > Ctenodactylidae > Ctenodactylus > Ctenodactylus gundi. The sequence goes on from PVKB01005828.1 coordinate 53,311, forward strand.
GAGGATTTTGAATTGGAACCCAGAACAAAGCGAAACAGAAAAATCCTATGACCTTTCGACTTTGTCCTTTGTTGAAGCAAATCTAACTTTTCCAAATTTTTCAAAGAAATAAAACAAAAAGAAAGTAGGAGAAAAAAAGGTTCTTGGGAAAACAGATGTTTGAAAACTTAAGAACATGACTCTGCAAAACTAGCAAAAACTAGAGTTTAAACTCAAATAAATGTTCTCACCCCCCCTTGATTAATAAGTAACATCAAATTATAAGCATAAAGGTACATGGTGGAGAAGATGATGGTATATGAGGTTCATGTGGTGCTGCCTTGAAATGTAAGTCTTAAGAGAGAAAAAAAGAAAGCTAAGAGCACCTAGCTAAATTGTGGAACCATTCAGGCTGAAGAAAATACCAAAGTTGTGTAAGAGACAGAAAGCTTAGCTATTTCTTCAAATTCACCAAAACCACAGCTTTTTATCTTTTCTACCTTCTATGAGGCACTGATAGAAACACTCTTCCACCTATGTCTCTCCTACTGTTTGGCTCCGTAATAGTCTCTTTTCCCCACAAAATTTAACATCTTTTAAGCATGTTAAGAGTAATAGCTCAGGAGTATTAAATATATTCATGTGGCTGAGCAGCCATCTACAATCACAGTCCATGTCTAGTGCTCTTTTCAGATGGCAAAACCGAAACGGTGTACTCATTAACTAGCAACCCCTCTTCCACCAGCCCCAGCAACCACTATTCTACTGTTGATATGACCTTGACTAACAGGAATCATACAGTAACGGGCTTATTTCATTTAGTATATCATGTTATCACATGAGCCAGAATTTCCTTTTTATAAAAGGTTGAATCATCCCATTGTAGGTGTGTATTTATCTTAGTAATTTAATCATCCGTTGAGAGATGTTGGGTTACGTCCACATTTTAGCTACTGTAAACAAAGCTGCCATGAACAGTCCACAAATATCTCTTCTGAAACCCTGCTTTCAGTTCTTTGGAGAATACACCCCAAAATGGAATGGGTGGATCACATAGTTATTCTGATTTTCTGAGGAAGTGCTAAAGTGTTTTCCAGAGTAGCTGACTTTATACTCCCTCTTAAAGTGTACAGGGTTCCAATTTTCATATCTTCATCAACACTGTTTTTCTAGGAATATTTTAAAATAGTCAACCATAATGGGCAAGAGGCAGTATCCTGCTGTGGTTCTGATTTGCATGTTCCTACTGATTATTGATATGGGGCATCTTTCATGTGCCCGTCTGCCATTTCTTGCGTACACTCCTTGGAGAAATCTTCCTTAGCTGTTACAGTCAGTAAATCACTTCTTTTTTGTGTGTGTGGTACTGGGAACAGAACCCACAGCCCTCTTCTGAGGTACATCCCTAGCTCATTTTTGTTGTTGTCATTGATTCTTGCTTTAAAATATTTATACTCCTTTACAATTTCAGTCATTATTATTTCACATCTGAATAAGTGCAACAGCTACTAAAGTGGGTAAGACAGCTTCGTAAAACATCTTGAACACCACTCAATACTCTGAGCCACCTTGATCACTATTAAACTTAACCTGAAACATCACAATTTTGGTCAATCACTTGCCTCAAAACCTACAGTGTTTCTTTAATACACAGCTGTCAAATTCATTCACTGGATAACAAAATATTCTAGTCTCAGGTATATTCATCTGTGTGCACCTATGTGCCAGTATTAACATCTATCTCTGTGTGTTTTTAATACTTAAAGGCCCCTTCAACAATTCTGCTTCCATAACCTTGTTTCCATTAGTTTACTAACCTGTACAGTCTTCTTACCGTTCTTTGCCTATTTGAACTCTCTGTGTTCCTCAAGTCTCATTTCTTTGAGTTTTGACCTAATATTTCTATCATAGGAGACCTCTTCTTTCTCTGAATATCAGAGTAGACTTATACTGCTCTATAGAGATTCCTATTGTATGATTTTAATATAGGCACAATGTTAAAAAAAAAACTTACAGGTACAAAATACTATAAAAAATAATTTGCTGTCTTACTTTACCACCTTAGTTTTAATCACTAGCAGAATCTTTTTGTAAGACCTTTCTAAATACAAGAGCATAAATGCATCTCTGTGTTTTCTTCTTTCACAAATGGGCTCATCATATTATACAGGCTATTCTGTAGCTTTTACTATTCACTTACTGACAAACATAGGAGTCATTTGCAGTTTTGAAGCTATGAATAAAGTTGCTATGAACATTTCTAGAAAAGTATTTTCATTGTTCTTGTTGGGTCATTCATAAGAGTATGTTTACTTTAGTGGCCTTAACATTGATGCTGCCACTAGCAGTGTGTCATTTCTAGTTGTTCCATACCCTTCCTACACTTGGGAAACACTGAACTTTTAAAATGTAGTCATTCTGGTAGATATAAAATATTATCTTTTTGTAGTTTTTATTTTCATTTCTCCAATGACTAGTGATATAGAATGTATTTTACATGTCATTGGCCATCCACGTACACTTTGTGAGGTGTCTGTTTTAAAAAAATGTTATTTCTGTTACTGTGATTAAAAGGGCTTTGTCAGACATATAAACTGCAATCTTTTCTTCCTATGACTTGTTTCTTAAACTGTCATGGACTGAATCTTAAACGTCTTCCCAAAACACCAATATGATAAAAGTTTGGTCACTGATCTTTGATGGTAAAACCTTTATGCAACGAGGCCTAATGGAAAAGTCAGGTCCCTGGAAATATCTGGGACCCCAGATCCTTCCTGTCTTGCTTTCTGTATACCATACAGTGAGCAGGTCCACCACCATGCATGCAGTCTTGTCATGGCATTCTGCTTCATCACAGGCCCTGTAACAGTGCAGCCAGTCAACCACAGCCCCACAGGCCCAAACCTCTGAAACCATGAAGTAATGGTGACTGAACTAAGGGCCTCACATTAAGCTACATTCTCAACACTATTTATTTTCTTATTTTAAGACAAGATCTTGCTGCTAGGTATGGTGGTACCTTCCTATAATCCCAGCACCTGCAAGGCTGAGGCAGAAAAATCAGGAGTATAAGGGAAGCCAAAAATACATAGTATATAGTGAGAACGTCTCAAAAAACAAAGCATTGCCCAGGTTGACCTCAAACTTCTAATCCTCCTGCCTCAGCTTCTTGAATACCTGAGATTATAGGCATTCTCCACTGTACTTGGTTTCAATTTTTTACTTAGCTGTTATTTTGTTTAATCTTTTTAATCAATCACTACAAGTATTTATCCAATTTACAAATAAAGAAACTAAGAGTCACAGAAGTGAAATATCTTGTTTGAGAATATTCAGGTAGAGACCTAATATATATTTCTACTCACAGGGTCAAATTTTTCCTCCTCTTCTAAACTTTTTGAACTTTCATTCTTTTCTTCTTCGTTTTGTTGTTCAGCATATTGCAAAATCCATTCTTTCATATTGACCTCTATATTGTTCTCTTCCTTTTTTGGCTAGAAAGAGAAAACAAACATCTGAAAAGCTGCAGATAGAAAAAAGTGTCAAAATTATCCAGTGTTAGATTTTATAATTTCTTTAAATAAAAAATAGCAGATATATAAAAGTCTCAAAAATCACATTCCTTATTACTCAGTGAAGGAAAAATTAAGTAAATGCAACATAACTTCAAGAAGTCTAAAACTGCAAAATCCAAAAAAATATATTTATATAAATAAGTAAAAACAAAAAACACAGTACTATTAAATACCAGAGTTCTTGCTTGAAAACAGAACTTTTAGGAGGATGATACTTCTATAGATGTTTAGTAATATGCAGTTTATTTATGTATAACACTGTATGTAATAAGTATATATGCCCTCCAGCTACACAATTCTAGTTACCGTTATCTTCCTATAATTCTGTTCCACAAAGACAATGGACTTGCGTCAATCAATGGAACATTAACAAAAATGATAAAACAAGAGCTCAGTAAGAATTTGTACACTGATAATACTATGAAACACAGCTGGCCCTCTGTATCTATGGATTCTGCATCACAGAATGGACCAAATAGGACAAAAATTGGATCTATACAGAATATGTATTTTTGTCTTGTCATTATTTCCCAAATAATACAATAAAACAATGCTTTTTACATGGCATTTACTTTATAACAGAGATTCTGAATAATCTAGAGATGACTTAAAGTACATGGCAGTATGGACATAAGTGGCAGGCCAAATATGATGCAATTTTACATTAGGAACTTGAGCAGATGCATATTTTGGTATCCCAGGGACTCTGGAATCAACCCATTATAGATACTGAAGGACAGCTACACCTGCTCTTGGAAGCCAGATGCCACATAAGAAGTCTAACTGATCTGAGACCACAATATAAGAGGAAGCCCAAGGTATCCATGTGAAGAGATACAGGAAGAAAAACAATGCCTGCTCTAGTATCTCCAGTAGACACATTAACTATGTTAATAAGGATCCATTGCATATGTTCTAGCCCTCACAGATACCACTTACAATCCAACCAAATAGCTGAACCCATCCCAGACTGCAGAATCATGAGAAATAATAAACTGTGGGTTTAAACTAGTAACTTCTGGGTGGTTGGTTATGCAGTAATAGAAAACTGAGACAATGATAGAAAAATCTGACAAATCATTTATTTTTAAGAAGTGAAATTATTATAGAAATCTAACTTTGTTATTCTAGTGAACTACATGTGCCTTATTCTGATTACTTAAGTTTAAAAGTTTAATTCTTAAATTACCTTAGTATTATGGTCTTCTTTCTGTTTTTTAGTTTTAGTTTGCACTGGAGGTGAAATAGTGGTTTGTATTTGAGGAGACTGGAATTTTGGTCTACTTTTAGGTTGTTGCTCTTCAAATTCCTGACTGAATCCTTCAGGAAGTGCATCTTAAGATAAAACAAACTTGTTGAAAATAAGTATGCACAGAATACATAAAACATCTGTTAAAAATATACATATGAAGACCTTCTAAGACTTACAAGAAGTATCTAATCTTTTATTCCTCATTCCTTAGAAATCTCACAATGAACCTGAATTTATTTGTTGACCTACAAATGGGCACACTCATCAGTACTTGTAAAGCCAGCTGCTATCTGACCATTTATTTTACCATCACTAGGATAGGCTCCTATAACTTCATTAAATAATATTTACCTTTCCATTCTTCTGCTTTCTGTTACATGGCAGTATCCTTAAGCAGTAACAGAGGCCATCCGCAGGCCAGGTTCTTGAAAAACGTTATGACTATGACCCTCTGCTTAATCAATTATTATGTATCCAAAGCCAGCCCTAATTTCTAATCCAAACTCAAGACATACTGAATACAGTTAGGAAAAGATGGAGAATATATTAACTGCACTGTAAAATGACTATAAACAAAACATAAAAAAATAATATTTTCTTGCATTGATTGCAACCTCAAAGGAGAATATTCTGATACGTATTTTAAAAGTAAACAGTTATTAACTGTGAAAGGCTTTAAGTACAAGTTAAAAATTTGACACAAATACTGAAACTATTTCTTAATGCGTCAGAGATTGGGAGAATTTAATGACAGTACTATTTACCATCTGAAAGGTTCAAACAGAGCCAATCCAATGCAGAATGAAGATCACCTCCATGTAAGAGTGTATTGGTCATGGCATCTTCTATGTCCTTAGTCTTAAATGAAAATGCTTGTAAAGCCATGTATAAATCCTATAAAAGGGAAATGTTAAAACTGACATCAGCTAATATTCTTTCCTTCCACTTCTAATTTTATTTTTATTTGAAACCAGAAGTTCTAACATAAAATGTAATTCAAAAATATCTCTTTTCTTGGAAAGAAGAGGGGAAAGCATTTGCTTCACACACACAAGAGCTTGTGCCCAATGTCCAGCACCACAAAGAAAGAAAAAGAAAGGAGGGGTGGGGAATATGAGTACATGTGTACACACCCACACATCTGTAATTAAAAAGTCTGGTTAGTAGTGAGATTTTAGGAACTACAGATAGATATTTTTAAAAAGAATCAGGAGAAATTGCTCATTTTATCATGATCAAAAAATGCTGGGGTTGGAGGAAGGCCACAGTGGTGAAAGCGCTTGCCTTGAAAACGCAAGGCCCTGAGTTCAATTCCCCAGCATCACATAGAGCTGGGTGTAGTGGTGCATGCCTGTAATGCCAGCACTAAGGAGGCTGAGGCAGCAGGACTGCTCTGACTCCAAGGCCAGCCCTGGCTACAAAATTAGTTCAGGACCATCCTGGGCTACAGAGAGATATCCTTTCTCAAAAAAAAAAAAAAAAAAAAAAAAGTTGTTTGTGGTGTAGCATGTAATGTTTCCTTCAGTCATCTTCCTGTAATTCTGTATGAAAAATCTGCTTAATATTACACCAATAGTAATACCATAAGCATCTTCTCAAATTAGAAATTCTTGACCAGCACTTTTAATAGTTAAGTAATGTGTCACAGTACATCGTAACTTAAACATACATACTTTCCTACCACTGAACACTTAGAACATTTACTTTTATAAGCAGTACTTCAATGAACATATTTATATACTTACATAAATCATTTTAGTGTACTTTTAACATGATCTTCACAATGGGGTACAACTGGCCTCAAATTCAGATTTGTTCACTCTATACTACTTATTAGTTAGTAACCTTAGCCTATAACTTGTCATCTTCCCAAGTCTGAATTTTTTTCTTTGGGGAAAAAAAAGAGCCAAGCACATATAACTTGGGAATGTACCTTAGATTCCTATCACTGTTCCAGTATGTGCACTGCATCAGGCACAATTCCTTCTCTATTCCTGCAGATGGAAAACATAGTATGATATTTCCACAGGAACTAAAGACATCATTTTCATCTCACGTATGTAGCTGTCTTAAAAATATGCCACTACAATTAAAAAACTTTTAAAAATTTGCAAAGCACCTGTAGTTTTTTGGCTGTGAGTCTTCCAGAAATCACTCCCTTGTCGCTACTGTGCTTCTTATGCTCGTTGATGATGCCAATAATTCTTTGTTCCAGTTTGTTATTAATTACCACCTGTTAAGGCCAAAAAGGTTGCTATTGATTAGAAGCTAAAACATAAAAACTTAGAAGTAAATCAGAGTCTTTTTTGTATTCCTGTCAAACAAGCCCAAAAATTCAGCTAAAAGCAAGTAATTTTTTTTTTTTTTTTGGCTACCATTCCTTTGACCATGTCCCTACCACATACACATACTTAAGAAAATATGGAATATGGAAAAAGCAGCGAGATAACTTTCGAAAAAAATCTTCTTACATAAAGCTTCAAGAAGCAATGTTTCAAGAGGGTGTTCTGGGATCATCCTTGGGTTGCTAGGACAAGAGTAGATTGCTAAACCCTATCTTAGACATACTAAATCAAAAACTCTTGGGGATGAAATAAAAAAAGATCTGCCTTAAAGTAAATCAATCTAAACATAAAGCCCGAATGAATGAATGCTACTCTAAAAAAGGGCATATCAAATAAAATCTCTCTAAAATGCAATAACAGGCTACACAAAATCTTTTGACTCTTACAGTTTGATTTTTATTTTCCCACTAGCCACTTTATGCTCTCTGTCTCTGTCTCTCTTTCTCTCTCTCTCTCTCTCTCTCCAGTGTCTCATTCTGTATCCCAAGCTGATCTCAAACTAATGGCAGTCCTCCTGCCTTACCTTCCCGGTTGGTGGGATTACAGGTGTGCACCACCTTGTTCAGTTTATGTGGTGCTGGGGAATTGAACTCAGGGTCTTGAACTTAGTAGGCAGGCACTTTAACTTGCTGAGCTATTCCTCCAGCCTCTCTCTGTATTTTAAACCTAAGAACACATAAGCTTCTACCTACAGGTATACGTTCCATTTATCATCTTCTAACTTAATACCTAAAATGAACAAAATACAAAAATACACTTCAGCAGTTCAGTCTAGCCAGGAAACACATATAAAGAAACAAATTATAATCACGGCAATGCTTTCAAGATATATTCAGTGTATTTAGTGCTGACAGGACCAATAAAACAGGCCTGACTTCATGCAGATCATAGAGGTGACAAAAAGAGGAAAGAAAAACATACTAGGGAAAGAACACGTGGATGAATTCTGAAGTTACAAAGTCATGTGGGATTTGGGAGAACAACGAATGTACCATAAACTAGAGTTTTAAGGGAAAAAGTATAACAGAGTTGAGGCAGAAGCAGTATTCAAATCAGATCTGAAAAGATGTGTATAAAATGCTTAGGAGCCTAGGCCTTATATAGACCTTCCTTAATTTCTGAGAAGCTTTCAACATACACATATAATGTAATTTAGTAGACAACAGCTCTCACATTACTACTTATGATATTTAAAATACACCGTTATTTTCTTATATTTAAGGACACATCATATTTTTTAGAAAGTGTACATTTCTTAAAATGACTCAAAACTTTGGTTACTTACTTTCAAAATAGATTTATCCAGATTTGCAGGACCACCAGAATCATTTGCAGAGTTAAAACTATATATTTTTGGACCTGTATACAATAGACATGAACAGTCAGGGCAATACAATGATAAATATCTACCATACTATTTTAATTTTCCTTTAAAACTGTCGATTGTCAAATATTTCATTTTAGTAAATTAATGACAATTAATATTAAATATTTAATATGACAGAAATCTGTTACTTCATAAATCTTGAGGTTTGAAGTCCAAAATCAAGGTGTGAACAGGACCGCTTCCTCTGAGGCTTTAGGCAAGAATCCTTCTGCCTCTTCTAGCTTAAGGCTGTCCTGGATGCTGCTGGCTTGTCAGCATCACAACACTGGTGGCTGATTCCTTTATGAGGCCTTCTTCCCTTTTCTGGGTGTCCCAATCCCCCTCCCTTTTATCCTGACATTAGTCACAGGATATAGAGACTACCTTAATCTTGGAAGATTTCCTCTCAAGATCCTTAATTAAATCCTTAATTGCTCTACTTCCAAGAAAGATTACACTTTTACATGGACTTAAGTATTTGAGGAGGCCGATATTTATTCACTTCCCTATCACTGCCAGGTATGTTCCAATCAACAGAAAAAATATACATCCTCAGACATCTAACAATGATAACACTGAAAGAATATATTTTATTTTCAAACTTTTAGTCACACCACTTCTTTACTTTCTTCAAAATTACTGAGGATCTCAAAAATTTTTATGTGGTTATATGGAATATTTTATACTATAAATTGGAAGGACACATTTATTCATACATTTCTTAAAAATAACAAATCCCATGTGTTAACACTTTTAATAAAATACATGTATATGTGTATACATATAAGATAGATCTTTTTTTTGAAGATCCAACATATGATTTCATACTGAAGTATTATATATCTCCAGCTTATTCTTCAGTTTTTGAGACAGGTCACTAAGTACCTGAGTTGTCCAGTAGTCTCTCTGTCTGTCTCTCTCTCTCTGGTCTGTTGGGGACTAAGCCCAGGCTTGGGTAGCAAATCTCTTCAGTATCAGGTAACAAAATACTACACACATTTGTGTGGCTTAATGCAATTTTTTTCTCACAATTTTGGAGGCTTGAAAGTCCAAGATCGAAGTGCTAGCTAGCTAGGTAGGTTTTTGCTTGGAGCTACTTTCTTTTGTTATACACGTGATGTAACACTACCTTGTTATATGCTAATAGGACTTTTCTTCTGCGTTTTCTCAGAGATCTAATTCTCAGGTGTCTCTTCTGATGAGGATACTAATTCTACTGAGTTAAGACCCCACACATATCACATCATTTACACTTTATATTTGGAGACAGGGTCTTGCTCTGCAGTCCAGATGGGTCCTGAACTCACTATGTAGCTCAAACTGGCCTTGAAGTGTGAGTGATTCTCCTGACTCAGCCTCCCAAGTGCTGGGATCACAGGTGTACAGTTACTGAAATTTAGTCATTTCTTGGAGGTCTTATCTCCAAATATAGCCAACTGGGGATTAGGGTTTTGTTTTGATCATTTTTTGTTGCTGTGACAAAATACCGAACATTCACAATTTAAGGTTTAGGTAGCTCACAGTTTGAGGTCTCTGACACACTCAATCCATTCACCAGATATCCAGCAATGAACCATGCAGGTACATGGCAGAGAGAGGGTCTGGAGACACTCAATCCATTCACCAGATATCCAGCAATGAACCATGCAGGTACATGGCAGAGAGAGGGTCTGGAGACACTCAATCCATTCACCAGATATCCAGCAATGAACCATGCAGGTACATGGCAGAGAGAGGGTCTGGAGAGCTGTTCATCCCATTGCAGACAGAAGCCAAATTAGCTAGGAGCAAAGCTTTCCCAGGCAGAAGCTGCAAGTTGCGCCCCTCCCCCCCCAACTCAACAGGTGGGTGCCCTTACCTCATTTCCTGATTCACAAGTCAATAACACCTGAGAACTCTGCCACTGGCAACCCCAATCTCAACAAGCTGAGACAGTCCCTCCAGGTCAAACCCCAAACATCTACCCCTTCCAGCCAAGCACTGCGTCCCAACAACACGCTGTTCCATCTACATGAGCCTTTTTTGGCACACCTAGATCCAAACCATAGCAGGTTTTTCCACACATGAAATTTCAGAACACAAAATGACGTACAGTATCTGGCTTCTGAATTCACCCTGCTGTAACGCACCACATAGCCTCTGCTATATTCACTGAGCAGAAATCAGGGTCTCTAACTGTGGGTGTGTTTTCATTTAAATCAATCTGCCAACAAACTGAAGCAATAATGATATTTTACCATACAGATATCACCAATGAAATCAGTAAGGATCTATCATTTTTAATTCTTCCTAAAACATGCTCATGCATTATTTTTTAATCAGTATGAATAAAGACTCTAGGATTTAACTTTTTTTTTTTTCCCTCTCCTGGTTCTGGGGAATGGACACAGGCCTTCAACTGAGCAATATCTTCAGCTCTTTTTATTTTTTAATTTTTAAAGACAAGATCTTGCTAAGTTACTAAGTTGCCCTGGTTAAGCAATCCTCCTGCCTCAGCTTCCCAGAGTGCTGAGATTACAGGCAATATGTTACCACACTTGACCACTTCTAACAATATTTGACAGAAATCTTAAGAAAATACAATTACCCTTCCTAACACAGTACAGAGCACCATCAGCCAAATTCATTATCTACTAATGCATGAGACTTTAAATAGAAGCTATTAAAAAGGCTTAGCTTATCTTTTACTTGATTTCCCAGACTTCTAATTTTCCATTTGATGCTTTTTTTCTCTTGTTGTAAGCGTCACCTAGCGGTAACGGTGGCACATTGTTCAAGAGGTGACCAGACAGAGGCAGAAAGGAGAGAAGAGGGATTAGGATGTGACGTTGTGATAAACTTGGCCCTGAGTAATGACGTTGTAATGAACGTGGCCTTGAGCCAATGCTTTAGACCTTCCCGGGAAGCCTGTGAATCCCGCCAATGGGAAACGGCGGGGGGAGGGCCTTGCAAGTTAGGAAATAGGTCCCCCCCCCCCCACCATGCTTGCCAGTCTTTTCTCCACTTGCACGTGGGAAGGACACCCTTTTGCAAAAGGAAATTAAAGCCTCATACCCTGTCGTCCATGTCTCCCAAGTCCATCCTTTGTTTGGACAGGAAGATTGCTATGCGCCGTTTCTAACATTGTCAACTGCCAATTTTCAGAATGTTAAATTGACAGCTTCCCACCTCAGTTTTAAATCTGGTACATAGAAAAAAGTGACGGTGCCAGAAGAAAATGGATAGTCAAACTTGTTAGATTGATAATGCTTATTTTAAGTACAATTCTAAATCAAGAGACCATGGAATAAAGTTGCTTCTCACAAGTAAAGTATGTAACGTTTACGACAGAGCTTTTCCTCCCTACTCAGAAGCTTTTTTGTTGGGGCCCTCAGGGCCCGAGAGCCTCAGCATCGCAGACCTCGGCAGAGTTCCTTCCTACAAAGAATTATTTACTACCTTAACTTTAAGCCTAAGCCGGATGTTTCTCCTCATACCTTGGCCTGCTCTTTGTTCTTAACAAGCATTGATAGGGAAATGTAGCAGCATGCTTTGGTCTGCTCTTTGTTCTTAGAAAGCATTGATGGGGAAATGTGGAAGCCTGTAAACAACTGGGGTATAAGAGGAGAAACTGTAAAAAATAAAGTGTCTTTTGCAGTGTCCCTTGCAAGAGTCCATGTTTTTTATTTTTTAATCCGCACTCTCCCACTCGAGCACCCGTTGACTGACTGAGCAGGCTCGGTCACTTTTTCTTAAGCTTCTATTTTGTGTTTCAGATGGTGGAAGTTATCGGAAATCTAACTTGAAATAAGGATGATAGCATGTAGTGTCTCCAAGGCAAAAGTATTAAGAATGCCAAATTTACAAACAAAAGACCACGGAATAATACAACATACATAATTGGCTCTCAGAAAGTTGAAGACAACAGAAACAACGAACCTACTGGAAGACAAAATAGGTAAAACTCCAGAAGACACAGGAACAGGAAAGCACTTTCTGAACAGATCGCCAGCTGCACAGGAAATCTCAGCAAGAATCAACAAATGGGGGGCTGGAGGAATAGCTCAGTGGTTAAAGCACTCGCCTAGCAAGTGCCACATCAAGCACTAAGTACCTGAGTTCAACTCCTTATCGGCACATAATCTGTGCCTGGTGGTGCATGCCTATAATCCCAGCACTCGGGAGGCCGAGACAGGAGAATAGCTGTTGATTCCAAGGCCAGCCTAGGCTCCACATTGAGTTTAGGATCAGCCTGGACTGAATAGCAAGACCCTGTCTCAAAAAAAAAAAAAAAAAAAAAAAAAAAAAAAAAAAAAAAAAAAAAAAAAAAAAAAAAAAAAAAAAAAAAAAAAAAAAAAAAAAAAAAAAAGAGAACTTTTGGATAGCAAAAGAAATAATGAACAAAGTGAAGAGACAACCCACAGAGTAGGAAAACATATTCACCAGTAACACTTCAGACAAAGGATTAATATCTAGAATACACAATAAATGAAAAAATATATAACCCCCTAAAACAAATGACTATTAAGAAGTGGGTAGCTGAAATGAAGCTTCTTAAAAGCAAAAATACAAATTGGCCAACAAGCACATGAAAACGTGTTCATCACTGGCCATCAGAGAAACGCAAATAAAAACAATGTTGAGGTTTTACCTCACTCCAGTAAGAATAGCCTACCACAAGAACTCAAAAAAACAATTGTGTGTGTGGGGGGAGGGGCTCTATTCCACTGCTGGTACGAATGCAAACTGGTACAACCATTATGGAAAGCAGTTTGGAGATTGATGAGAAAGCTAAAATTAGAAATTCCATTTGATCCAGCTACAGCTCTACAGGTATGTTCCCAAAAGAAATAAAGTCAACATACCAAAAAGACATACACATACCCATGTTTATGGAAGCACAATTCACAATAGCTAAGTATTGGAAACAACCTACCTGCCTGTCCATAGAGGAATGGTTAAAAAAGATGAGATACCTATTCATAATGGAATACTATACAGGCATAAAGAAAGGTATATATAAAGCTTCTGAATGAAAATGGGGCCACCTTGAATCAATAATGCTTAAAGAAATGGACCAAACACAAAAGACTGACTATAGACAGTGTCCCTCTTGCAAAATTCACACAATAACAGCATAAAAGGCCCCAACTTGAGTGATAAGGTAGAAAGAGGGGCAAGGGTTAGCTAGAAATGGGGTGAACCTCTGAAAAAGGGGCAGGCATAGATGCTCATCAATTCCCCAAACCCCATGTTTCTAATGCATTAAATGTGGAACTCATGCATGAACAACAACAAAAATATATAATTAGGCAAAAGAGCTAAAATTGCATACATAATACAACTTTTAAATTTCTGAATCATGTACCTTTCAATGTACTTAAGTCTGAGATTCATTTGACTTTTTTTCATTATTGTATGATTTTTGATTTGCATGCTTTTAAGTCATTGCTGCCTTCTTCACGCTCAATATTGTTCAAATTATGACTTCTAAATAATAAAGAAGAATTTCAACGGGGAAAAACAGTTTCCTTAGAGAGGCAACAATGAAAAAAAGTTTACTAATACTGGGCTTGACATTAAAACTTGACAAAGGGTAAAAAAAGTTGAAGACAGATAAAACTAAGCCAGTTCCTCAAGATGACTCACTTAATTTAAAAAACCTACCAGGATCAGTGTCTATTGTCCAATACTCTCTGCCCATTAGAAAATAATCCTTTTTACACTACCTTATATCTTATGTTAAACAACTGTTAGGGACTCATTATCATTAAGACATTCATTTTAGTTGTTAGCACTCTAATTCCCTTCTGATCAATAATGTATATACATCTACAAAAAGATTAATCTGCTGAAAGATCCAAACAAGAATTCTGGTGGTAAATAAGACCCAGACCTTGTCCTTGTGGGGCTCATATTCTGGAGCAGTAAGGTTATTAGTAAGCAATTAATTATCCAAATAACCTAAAACAACAAATAACAAGAATGCCAAGAGCATAAACCAGAGTGACTTGACACATTCTGAGCAGTCAGAGCCTGTGCAGTATACACTAGCAGAGCTACAAGACTAATCCTTCTAAGATGTAAAGCAGTTAATGTTTATGGGCTAAGGCAATAACCAACACCAGCTGCCCCACCTCACTATCCCCACTGCGCTTGATTTTTTTCCTTCTTAGCCCTCTAAGTTCATTTTAACACTTTCCCCATCACTCCAGCTACAGATATTTTTTCCAGTAACATGTCAAGCTTCTTGTCACCTTTAAGTCTTTGGGTTTAGTGTCTGTTTCCTCTCCACTGACTCCAGACCTTCTAATAGGTGGCTGTTTCAGATTATGTCGGCCTAAATGTTTTCTACGGCAAGCCATTCCTAGTACAAACAAAAACTGACATCTTAACTGTTAATTTTTTTTTTTTACCAAGTCACTATTTTCTGTCCTTTACATTGTCGTTTATTTTGATGATTCCCTTGAAAAACTCTTGTAATTGCTTTTATGAGATATATTTATGACAGCAGTCTTTCAGTATTTTCTCCTAAGTTTTCTTTTTTCTTTTTTTTTTCAACTAGCTTCAAGGACTTTCAAAAACACAAGCCTTTTGTCTGGAAGGAAAAAAGTTACTGAAGGGGATGGAGGAATGGCTCAGAAGTTAAAGCACTTGGCTAGCAAGTGCTAAGTTATGCGCTAAATATGCAAGTTTGATTCCCTAGCACCACATAAGCCAGGCGTTGAGGCACAAGCCTGTAACTGCCAGTCTGGGTTTCATAGTGAGTTCCGGACTAGCTTGGACTACAGAGACATTGTCTCAAAAAAAAAAGTTACTGAAACTCTTATTTTGGTCTAATTGCCACTATGACAAAACAGCTGAGTTAATTATAAGTAGGGTAAGGCACAGGTACTTTTTTGTTTTACAACAAACTGTGAAGATGTATTACCCACTTTTTAGGTGAAGGTCTGGGTCGTGCTGCTTCTCTCATCTTGTATCTTGTATCCTCCTTTAGCAATGTCTGTATGTTATGAATTCATCAACACCCTCAAGCTCTTTCTTAAGACTGTGCTCCTTACCTCTTCCAAGAATACTATTTATGTCATAGTTTACAGAATTAACCCTTTCTCATCCTCTGACCTTGGCTTAACTGCCATGTTTTCCAGATCGCTCATGATCCCTGGTCCTATCCAATAGAAATCAAATGCCCCTATTAAGGTCTCTGCTTAAGATTTTTTTTTTTTTGTGGTATGTCTTAGTTACTTTTATGTTGCTGTGACTCAATACTCGACATCCACAAATTTACGAAAAGAAAGGTTTATTTTAGCTCACAGTTTCAGATGGTCCCAATCCATTCGGGGGCAGCTGGCAGCAACCAAAGTACACGGCAGAGACAAGTGGAGGCAGATTCTCACGACATCACAAATGAGAAGGCTAATTGAGACTGAGACTAGTCCTAGTCCTAGTCCTAGTCCTCCAAGGAAGACAGGATGCAGCTTATATATCTTTCCAGGTCTCAGCCCAGTGATTAGCCCCTTCTGAATCCAGGTGTGGAAGGTGTGGCCACACTGTTACACAGTTAATCCTAACTTATGAGCCTGTAACACACTCCTCCAGACTAGGCCCCAATCTAGCAACAGCACATGGTGCCATAGACAATCCAAAACATTAAAATATATGAGACTTGTGGGGGATACTCCAGATCCAAACCACAATATGACACTCACCAACCACAAAGCAATACATCTGTGTGCCAAGAGGTAACACCTACCTCCAATACCGGACCATGACCATATCATATATACATAAATATTTGCGATATAAACATATATATATATGTGTCATATACATAAATATTTGATTACTATTTGTTGAATGAACACTCCAACAAGAACAAGTAAACAAAACAAGACAAGCACAACACAACAGCGTATAATTTTCATCTTTTGAAATTTGCCTCAGAACCTGACTTCTGTATTGCAGTAGGCACCAGCCAATTCTAAGTTCACTTATCAAACCAACATGCAGAATAAGCAAAATTGCCAGGCTGCGGAAAACAGTGAAGGTAATTTTACAATAGGTTACACCAAATGTTCGTGTGTAAATTCTGTACTTATTACTACTGATTTTTCCAGGCCACATAAAGGAACATGTTGTCGAACACGTTATGAACATCCGGTAGAGGATAGACCTGACATCAGAAGGTTAAGAACACTGTTTCTACCCATCTCCGCAACTAGCTCAGGACTAACCGCTGCCGAAACAGCACTTACTTTCTGTTCTGAAAGATAAAAAATTTGATCAGAAGGGCGCCTCCAGGCTGCAACAGAGCTACTGTTGGAACTTTGGAGCCCCAAAGAGCTTGAGACCAATCTACATGAGGTCTACCCCGGGGAGAGCTGGCAGCCCCAGGTGTGAGAGGAATTTTTGAAGGCTTTCCCTCGCAACATGCAGCAGGATCTAAGGACGGGAAGCAGCTAGAAGCCGCGCAATCCCTTGTACCTTGCTTGACTCGAGGCTCCCGGGCGCTGGGAGCGGTGGCCGAGAGCGGCCTGGCTACAGGCTTCTTGCTTTGGGCTTCCCCGACAGCTCCGGCCTCCGCAGATTTGGCTCTGGCAGCAGATACGGCGGCCCGGACCGCCGCAGCCCCCGGCGCCTTGTGTTTCTTGTTCTTGCCGCCCATGCTGCAGCTTTGGCAGAATTGCCCGGTCCAGGTGCTAGCTCCTCCACAGCAAAGGCGCCCACACCTTCTCACATTACCCTAATCGGGATCCGCCAACCTGCATTCTCAATCCGGGTTTCTCGGGGTGACTACTGCCTCGCAATTGGTCCGATTCACCAGGCTCCGCCTCCTCGCCCCTAATCCTGGGAGTCGTGTCTGTAGCGGGTGCGGGATGCTGGGTCCTACGAGGCGCGGTTGCTGCAGTCTACTCTCTGGCTTGCCTACTCACGAGTAACAGGAAGGGGAAAGTCAAACAATCCAGAACGCTAGATCTAGTTTGGCCTTGTAAATTTGAACAATTTTGACTCCTACGGGTTCCTGTTGCGCCTCCTCGACGTCACTTCTGGTGCGGTTGAGGGGAATTGTGGGTAGGAGGGAGATTCGGTCTTGTCTCTGAAAGATGGCGGATGCTTTCGGGGATGAGCTGTTCAGCGTGTTCGAGGAAGACTCGAGTACTGCAGCCGGAAATAAGAAAGACAAAGAAAAGGAAAAGGGGAAATGGAAGGGACTGCCAGGATCTGCAGACAAGGCCGGGTAAGGAAGACTTCCAAGTTCCTTTTGTTTCGTTCCTCCTCGATGCTGAGTGAGGGAAATGCGACTCTTAGGAAGAGCACAAAAAGTGGATATACATTGAGAGGAGTAGAGAAGTGAGAGGGTTTGTGGAAGAAGTTGGAGAGAGAAGAGAGGAAAATGTTAGTTCGGGAGACACGGCATTGGTATTCCCCGCGTCCGCAGACAGCGTGAGCTCCTGCCGTCCTAGCACTTTTCTTTAGGTCGGTATTTCTGACTATCCCTGTCTTCCGGGTCGGGTCGTAAGAACAGAGTTATCCTTAAAGGTTTGTGTCACCAGCCCAGTACATCGTAGGTAACTTTTAGTAAACAAAAGTAACTATTAGTTGAGTGCAGTTTAAATAAATATAGAAAAAACGACCAGGGGCAAAAAGAAACAGCATTAGGAAGAGAAATTTAATCTCAAAGCTGTAGTTTCCTCGCCCATAAAATGGAGATTTAATATTTATTACTAGAGTTGTAGTAAGGATTAAATGAGATAATACGTGTAGAATGCCTAACAATTCATTGCACATGATGAAGTCAAATGCTAGCTATTATTTAGAGACATTTAAAAATTACTGGACTCCAAACATATGTAAACTAGTACTTATAACTGTCGTAAAGTATACAGAACTGTTCATAGTAGAGCAAGGAAAAGTTACCAATTGAATTTAGATAGATGACTCACTAATTCACTGTTGGCATTTTGAAGGTGATACTCAGCTGAATGAGTTAAATTAGGCTTGCTTTTGCTCATACGGAAACTTCTGTATGTCGAAGTAGAAGACTAAAATTTTAAGTTGTTACAGTGTATGTTAGTAGGTGATGGTCATAAAGTAAGTGTTAATGCTCAGGAAAGGGAGATAATCCGTTTGTAATGGTTAGGGAGAGATAAATGTAAGAGGACAAATACGGGTTGAGGAATTTGCCAAGATATTTTTAGGAACACAGATTGAATTAATGAGCAGAATATGCTTTTGTGCTACAGGAGACGGAGGCCAAAATATAAGTTGTGTCTGTATTTTGGAGGACGTTGGATAGCAATCAGAGGGGGGTTGGTTACATTTTTTAAAAATCCTGTTGAAAAAGATTTTAGTGTTTTTCTTTCCTAATTTGGTGATGAGGTAGGTAGAAAGATAAAAAACATAAAATTTAACGTGGTAGTGGTTGGCAGAGGGCTTTGCATAGACAGACAGTGATAGTAAGTAAAATATTTGATTTGTCTAGTTGTGGTGAACAAAACTTCAAGGAGGTGACAGAAGGAAACGAGAACGTTTTTGTCAAGGTGTAAACTAATACACATTAATTAAGGAGAATGATGAAAAGGGGATAAGAAGGTACAGATTTATAAAATCTTGTATGTCAAGGTGAAGCAAAGCTTAAAGATTTTGAGACCAAGTGATGATAGGACACCCATAATGTTGATACTTACTCTACAGTTAGATTTCTTTAGTTGTCTCAAAAGATTTTTTGCTGTTTTGGTAAATGGTTTATTTGAATAAGAATAAATTATTATTGAATATGTTACTGTCCCATAAGTCTTTTCTGCTGCAGTCTCCTTTTTTCTTATGCCATTGATTTATTTTTTTTGAAGGAAAGAAGAAACTAAGTTATTTATCTTGAAGAATTTCCTACATCCTGGGTTGGTTTCTCATGCTATAATATCATTTGCTGCTCTTTTTCTCTAGTATTTACTGTAAATAGAGCTTATATCAAGCACCACACTGCCCAGTATCATAGTATTGTCCCTTTATAGCATCATTTCATTAATAATTTCAAAGTAGTGATTTCCTGTTTTTCTTTCTGTATTTATTACCTGTAATCTAAAGCCAGGTTTAGTCCTTGATAATTTTATTAGTTTTTGGAGAACTGAGTTGTAGTTGTGGCCTTCCTTCTTCCTTCTCTCTCCTCATTTTTCCATCCGTTCTTTTCTTCCTACATTTGAGATATAGGGCAACTCTCTTTGGGACTAATTCTGGTTAGTGGAAGCTTCCACCCCTCTGCTCTTTCAAATAAAACCACCCCCTAAATAGATTGTATTAAACTGTCACTAAAATCAAGATAGCAAATAATTTCACCGTCTCCAACAGGTTTTTGTTTTTTGTTCTCCTTTGTAATGCATCCCTGGCTCTCCAGCCTTACTCCCAGGCAAATACTGGTCTGTAGCTGCATTTTCTAGAGTTTTACTTTAATTTAACATCATTTAAATACAGTGTCTTTCCTTTGCCTGCCTTCTTCTAATATTTTTGAGATTTATTCAGATAGCATATATCAATAATTTGTTTTTAGATCTTAGTAGTGGTCTGTTTTATGGATGTACTGTTTGTTTACACTGTCATGTTTTACTGGACATTCGATTTCTCATTTACTTGGTGCTACTGGGGATTGACAAGGGCCTTTTGCACTAAGCTATATTCCCAGCATATTTTATTTATTTACTTATTTAGAGAGAGACTCTCATTCTGTAGTCCAGGCTGGTTCTGAACTCACGTGTAGCCCAGTCTGTCCCTGAACTCAACAGCATTCCTTCTGCCTCAGTCTCTTGGATGCTGAAATTACAGGAGTGTGCCATCTGTTTATATGATTCTGGGGAATCGAATTCAGGGCCTTGGGTTTGCTAGGCAAGCAGTCTAACTGCTGTGCTATTCCTTCAGCCTGCTCTTAAAAAAAAATTTTTTTTTTTTTGATGAGGTGGCTGAGTTGCCAAATCTTCGAGCTAGGTTTGAACTCAAGGTCCATCTGCCTCAGCCTCCCAGAATGCTGATAGTGCAGGTGTGAGCTACTGTACCTGGCTCCATTATTATTTCTGATACTTATATTTCCATTTAGCGATAGGTGAGAACTGCTCAAATGGCTCTTATGAACTTTTAGCAAGACCTCATCAGTCTTTGATAACTCAGGCACTTTCCGACAAAAGATTGTCTGAACCGGCTCTATACATTGTCTGTCTCAGATTTGGAATTGGCCAGTCGCTAAGGAATCTGTAGTTTCTTACAGTGGGAATTGTTAATTTAGTGCTTTAAGGTGCATGCTGCTGTTTTATTTTATTCTTTTAGGCTTTGCCGTGTAGCCCAGGCTGGTCCTGAACTCACTATGTAGCTCAGACTGGTCTTGGGCTCAAGGCAATCCTCCTGCTTCAGCCTCCCAAGTGCTGGGACTACAGGTGTGTGCCACTATGCCCAGCTTTATGTGGTGCTGGGGAATCCACTCAGGGCCTTCCAGTTACAAGGCAAGTTCTTTAACCATTGTGCCATTTCTCCAGTCCCATTGAGGGTATTCTTTTTTTATTAACCTCTTTAAATTTTATGATTGTTTCCTTTTTTTGTTTTTCATTTTGAGAAATGGTCTCACTCCACAATTCAGGCTGGTCCTGAATTCACCAAGTAGACCAGGCTGACCTTGAGCTCAAGGCAGTCCTCCTGTCTCGCCTCTGGAGTGCAGAGGTTAGAGTGCTAGAGTGCTGGGATGACAGGTGGGAGCCACTACGCGCAGCTTTCCTTTTGTTTTTGTTTTGTTTTGTTTTGTTTTGCTGAAAATCATCCCTCCTAATTAAAAGTTACGTAATTTTTAACCTGACATAACTACAACCGTTTTAAAATAACAGTAATGTCAGTAGGACTAAGATTGAATGCAGTTGGTAGTTCTTTTTGTTTTTAGAATGATCACTCTGAGAGAAATTATTTTATTCTACAGTAATTCTTTAAATTTTAAAGTCGTAGGTTATGTTACTAACTTGATATTTATTGTGGGTTTTTTGTCATTCAGATAATTTTACACTTGATCTTAGCCAAAAGGCTGAGAAGGGATTTCAGTAATTTTAAAACAGTAAAATTCATTGATATTTTGGATTTTTCTTAAGGTTAAAATTTCTTTCATTTCCAAGTTATAGTCATTTACTCATGTTTCCTTCTAGAGTTTGGTGGTTTTATTGTGTGTATGTCTGTTTGTATATAATCAATCCCTGTGCCTGACACATGCTAGGTAAGTGCTGTAACATTGAGCTACATTCCTAGCTCTGTTTTTACTTTTTGTGTGTTTCATTTGTTTTAAATCAGTGCTTGACATTTTGTTGAATAGACTGCTCACATATCCTATAATAACTTTTTACAAATATTTGCAGTTATTTAAAAAATATAATTGTTGCAGTTAAACAACAATATAATACATATTATTGTGACATATAGCAAAATTAACATGTTCTGAAGTAACTCCCAGTTTAACTTGTTTTGTGCAACTGCAAAAATACCTGAGTGTGTATGTACTTTATACCTTCATCCAATAAGATGGTTGTTGCTCTACCATCATTTTAAAAATAGTTGTGTTTATATTCATGTAGAATTATACAAACAAGCACAAAACTATAGAACTTGTACAGCATGCTGCCTTATACCCAAGGAAAAAGGAAGTACTTCTGCCCTTCTACCTGGCTGCTTGTCCCCTGTAGGCATGATACAATAGTTGGTTGTGTACAGCAGTCAATGCTTAATTTTTATTGCAAATAGAACTAAATGTTTCGGGTTGTGCAAGTACTGAATTTTTTTGACATAATATCAAACTTTGAGAAAATTATTAATGATAGTGTAATTCTTTTGTACTTTTAACCTAAATATTCTGAATGATAACATTTCACACTTTTCTTCTGTATTCCTCTTTATCTCCTTACATACATTTATGTATATATATTCATGTGTTTATACTTTTCTCAACTCTATAGAGTTTGGTACAGATATGATATCCATTTTCCTCCAAAGTGTTAAATACTTTAATGTGTATTTTTTGAAAATAATAACATTCTTTTATATAACCACAGTACAGATTACAGTGATCATATTTAGGAAATTGAACCTGACTTTCACAGCGCATGCCTATAATCTCAACTACTTGTGAGGCTAAGCAGGATTGTAAGTTTGTGGCCAGCCTAAGCAATTTAGTGTGAGACTCTGTCTCAAAAATGTGGGTGAGAAGCTAAGGATGTACTCAGTGACAAAGTGATTATACAGTGTATGCAAGGTCCCATGTTCAATCCCTAGTACCACCCAAAAATAGGAAATTAACATCAGATGTTGCCAATTGCTTTACTGTCCCGTTGTTCTTATATTGGATTATATGATTTGGTTGTTACGTCATTTTGGTCTCATTTAGTCTCCACCAATCATTCCTTGACTCAGGACCTTGTAATCTTTGAAAGATAATACCCTGGATTTGAAGACTAACTCATTTGGGTTTGTTGATCAGTTGGTCTTAACCATGTGGATATCCTCTTTTTAAAGTGCTTATGAAGTCTCTTGTGCACTTTTTTATGTTTCTTTTCTTTTTTTTTAAAATGTGCTTTGTAGTCATTATCCCCAATATTTAAGATGTATTTTTTCAGCTGCATATGTTTAGAGTATCTTCTCCCACTTTTGTCTTTGATTAGCAACTTATTCCTGTTTAACAAGTTCTGAAGGTCATTTTTCTCATTTCCATCATCTAAAGGGTCTATTTACTCTTGTCTTTCACAGTAAGATCTAACTTTGATGTGGAATTAATTGGCGTGTTATATGGAGGGTAGTGGTTGATTGAATTTTTCCCCTGTAGATACGCAGTCTACCAGGCACCTATTTATTGTCACTACTTTGTCTTGGAAATCCAGTTTTCTTTCATTAAGTAATATGCCATTAGTGAAAGCATTAATGTTTACTGAAAGTTTTTAAAAGTTTATGTTAATATTTCTGCTGTTAATCTTACAGTATTTTTTTAAAACCTCTGTGAGTCAGCTTTCCATCATTATGACAAAATACCTGAGAAAATCTACTTAGAGAGAGGGTGGGAGGAAGGAAAGGATGGGGAGAGAGAGAGAGAAGGAAAACAAACCCCAGGGCATGCCACTCTCTTCAGCTAGGTCCCACTTCCTGAGTTTCTGTCATTTCTGAACAAGTTCATCAGATTATGAACCCACCTGTGGATTAAGCCATCGATGTGGTCAAAGTCTTTGCGATTCAGTTTCATTCCTAAAGCCACACCTCCGAACATTGCTGCTTTGAGGGCCAACCTTTCAACACATAAACCTTTGAGGCACATTTCAGATCCAGACTATAACCCCATCCAAGAAAATATTAGCTGCAAAAGGAATAGTTTTGAGATTTCCTAATTGTAAGTTTATAGTATTCTAAGGTTTTATCAGATTTGGTGCATAATGTCCATCCATTTAAAGATGTCTTTTTTTCTGTAAATGATATGTAGCATATGGATTATATTTTATGATATTACCTTTAAATTAATAGCCAATACTGTAGAATTTATTCTAAACTCTTCACTCTTCAGGAAACATTTTGATGGCAAATTACAATCAGAGTCAACTAATAGTGTGAAAAACAAGAGAGGTGCTGATTTTGAAGGCACAGATGAACCCATTTTTGGAAAGAAGCTCAGGATAGAAGAGTCAGTAACTGAAGACCTAAGGTAATATTTCTGTAGTCATAAATGTTAGTAACTCTTTTTAGGGTTGAGATGCCTGTCAGTGAGGAAGACTCATGGATATCTGTGACTTAGTATTTTCTGGTATTTGTATTTCTCAAATTTTGAAAGCTAGATCTTTCTTAAGTTGATGCCTGTATTTTTAGTTGACTTGTTTCCTGTTGTGATTTTTTTAAATAATTTTTGCTTTTTCCTTGTATACTGTATTCTAACTTAGCACTGCCATGAGGAGTTTATCCTGAGTTAATTTTTCTTGAGCCTGTTAACTGTTGTTATAGCTATTAAAATTATGTACTATAAATGTTG
This sequence comes from Ctenodactylus gundi, assembly GCA_004027205.1. Classification (NCBI taxonomy): domain Eukaryota; kingdom Metazoa; phylum Chordata; class Mammalia; order Rodentia; family Ctenodactylidae; genus Ctenodactylus; species Ctenodactylus gundi. The sequence goes on from PVKB01005828.1 coordinate 77,825, forward strand.
AGAGGTGAAATACTAAAAATGTACCACTTAACTGACCTAGGATAACTGGTTACAAAATAATATTGGCAGTTTAATTTTTTAATACATAGTAACTTTTCAGATTTTATCTAAATTCTGGTTTAAAGATTTAGACTTAATATCCGAATTGTAATAAACAAGGGAATTACTAATCTGGCATAAATAAATCAAATTTTATTTTGTTTACATACAATTATTGACTGAGCCCGCTCAGTCAGTCAACAGGAACTCGATAGGGGGAGTGCAGATTGAAGAATACATGGACTCTTGCAAGGGCAAAATATGCTTTATTATCTACAGCCTTCCTTTTATATGCTCCTTGCCTTCCAGCTTATTAACAGAGCAGTCCTGTGTTTCAACACCTGACTTAAATTTCAAACAGTAAACAAGCAAAACAACACCTGACTTAAATTTCAAATAAATACTTCTTCGTGGAAAGGAACTCGGCCAAGGTCAGCAATGCTGAGGCTCTTGGGCTCTGAGGGCCCCAACAGATTATATTCTCTTGGTCTAAAATGGAGAGACTAGATGAATATAAGATAGTATTTTGATGAGGATAAGGAACACTTCTCCAAATGACAGCACCATCTGAAATAGACTAGTTGATTTTATACTTTCTATTATGTAATGATTTTTATCAACAACTTTATGTTTTGAGGTAATTTAGTCATGTTTGTCATGTTTATAATAAGATAGGTTCACTGGGCATTTTACATTCTCATTGCGTATATGAATAATATGAAATTTCTGAACATTAACTGCCAAAGTTTTAAATTTTTAAACTTTTGTAATTGGACAGTATTTTATCACTACAGATAATTTATGTGTCATTTTAATTTTTTTAAAGTTTGGTGGACCTGATGCCCAGGGTCAAGGTACAATCAGTTGAAACAGTTGAAGGATGTACACATGAGGTAAGTATAAACTATATTTATAAAGTTAGTATTGGAAATGGTTTTTGTGTAAGATCTCGTATGCTCAAGCAGCGTAACCTTGAAGACTTTGGAAACAATCTGTAGTTTCTTTGGGGTGCACATAGATATTCTTAAGGAAGAGCTGGACCTTTATTGAGCTTGAGTTCATGTGCTGATCCAGGAATTTTCCTAACCACACTCTTGAATAAATTTCTTAATCTTGGACTTTGCTTTTATTTTGTAAATTAGACTAATTTGAAAGTTGCTTCCTGGGATGGTTTTAAAGATCATAAAAAAATGAGGTAAAGTCCTCAGCATAGAGTATATGTTTAGTATGTTTAGTACATGTTTATTCTTTTTTTGGTGAAAAGATCTTGTTCTATAGTTCATATTGGTCCTGAACTTGTATATAATCCATGCTGGTCTTGAACTCATGGCAGTACTCCTCTCTCAGGTTCTCCAGTGCTGGGATTACAGGCATGTGTCACCATGCCCAGTGCTAGGGAATCAAACCCAGGGCCTCACCACTGAGCTTTGCCTACATGCTGTTTTACGTCTTGCTCCAGTGACTGACAAATCGCAGTTTCTTTATTTTTCCAGGCGATTTTTATCACTGGTAGTTTGGGGTATTCGTTTAGAAGTGAAAATTTATGTGTAGGGACTGGAGGAATGGGATGGCTAAAGCCCTGTGTTCAATTCCTCAGGACCACATGAGCTGGGTATGGTGGCACATGCCCCTTATTCCAGCACTTGGGGACCAGCCTGGACTATAGTGAGACCCTATCTTAAAAAAAAAAGAAAGACTTTATGTGTATAAAAGATATAATGAAATTATAACACTGTTGTCTTCTATTAAACCTTTTGTCATTATGAGGAGGTGTTATAGCAGAGTATTATGGACATTTGGAAAATCTTAATTAAAGTATGCAGAAATTTCAAATTAACAAAAAGGGTTTTTATACAGATTTAGATCCTTATCCATTAAAATACCTGTGTTTGTGTTCAAGTCTCTATGTTTCCCTAGAAATAGTACTTAGTTTTAAGGATATAATTCCCATTTGATCATTCATTACTATTTTTAGACCCTATTCAATGCTGTTGGCTATGAAAGAGAAAAAATACAGCATCCTTGCTTTGAAGACATTAATAGCTCTTTCTGTGCTCCATGATTATCTCTAAGCCTGTCAATTTATAACCTCCTACTCCCTCAGCAAGTAACTGTTTCTTCATGTGGAGGCTTGAGGATGTCAAGTTAGTGTCCTCTGACTATAATCTTTGTCGCTACGCTCATCTGCCCCTTACGTGTCCACTGAAAGGCATTACCTCCCCCAGGCTCGTGACGGGCTATTCTTGAAGTTTTCTTGGTTTTATTTTATCCTTTCTACACAAAGACTTTTTCAGTTTCATCTTTCCTTGACTATAGAATCTTATTTTCAGTATATCCCATTTTCTATCAGCATATGAACATAAAAACAAAAACTTTAATTTTGTGTTAGGTTGCTTTTCAGTCACCTTGTTTTTCTTCTCTCCTAGTTGTGGCTGTTGACTAATAAATACTCTTTGAGTGCCAGCTACATTTTATTATTAATAAAGAGATAAAAATTTTTGTCCCATCTCATATTTACTGTTGAATGATTTGTTTAAATATGTTAGACTTCCTAACTTTCATCTTTTAACTAATCCACTCTAAATTAGACTTTTTTTTTTTCCTCTATCCAATTTTTGCAACTGCTCTTGTAAAATCCACCAGTGACTAGTTCCTAAATATTTGACTTTTGACCATCTTTCTGTTGTTTTCTTTTTCTGTTTGGTCTTTATGGGCTTCTGCCTTTCAACTACTGTGGTATATTGGTAGTATCTTTTCAGGCAATAAAAACTTAACTTTGATCCTTAAGAATGTAATTTTCCTATTGTTAAATACCAAGATGTTAACTTCTTCATTGCTGATATTCTTTGTTCATATCAAAGAAAGTATCAGGAAAGATGTGAGGGAGATCAACTAACAAATCATGTATGACCCTACAAGTTGATTTAGGGCGTTGGTTTCACATTCAGATCTAGAAAGTTGATTTTGTAGCGGTTGTACCAAAGGTTTAACTCAAGAATATCATTTGTTTAATGGACTATCTTAGTTAACTGAGAATTGGAATTAGTAACTCAGTTTCTTGGAATCATAATATAGGGGGATATATAGTGTTAAAGGAAAGTCTGATGAAAACTTTTTTCTATTCCTCAGAAGTTTTCATTCACTTTTAATGATTTATGATTCATAAGTTAACTTTTCTAAACTGTGCCAGAAAGCTACCAAATTCTAACTTTGGGCTATTTGTTACAGATTCTATTTTGAAAATATTAATTTTCTTGACAGTTTCTTTGTATTTTATATTACTCATTAAGCTTATTAATTTATTAGGTTTTACTCTTCTTAATTATAATCAGTTCTGAGTCATTTGTTTCTGAAACTACCACGTTATCTTGATTGTAATGATTCGCAAGTTAGCTGGTAATGTTTTAGTATTTCTTAAACAGTTAATTTCATTGAATCGTTAACTGAAGCTTTGGTTTTGAAAATGATGCTTAGTTTCTGTGTATCTCTTTGACCTTGTGGATTATTTATACACTAGTTGTTTGGATTCCTTCTGTATAGTTAGAAGTGTGTAAACCTTACTAGTGTAGTTATTATTAGTACTGGGAATTGAATCTGGGGCTTTGATAATGTGCTACGACCTCAGCCCTTTTATGTTTTTAGGCATGATCTTGTTAAGTTACTAAGTTACCTAGGTTGGACAGTGAACTATTCCTGCCTCAGCTGCTCAGAATGCAGGGAATGCAGACCTGTGCTACCAGACCCATGACTAGTTTTTTAAGCCTTTTTATTTTAGGTACTTGTGAGTTCAAGATTTTAATCTTTACTAGTTGAGAATTAATTTATCAATTCAGGGAATAGAGAGTATTGTTTTGTACCATACAAATTTATTTCATCTAACATTCCAAATTTGTTAGCTCAGGGTTTTTGATCATTAATGTTAGTAAATATATTAAGTGTGGAAAATACAAAGATAGCTAAGTTCTACACTAGACCTAAATTACCACAGTTTCTCCCAGGAGATAATTTTAGAAAAATTAGTTACATTACCATTACACCAACACTAGCAGAGATAGTTTTGAATGTTGTAGTTTTTTCCTTGTTCTTAAAGGTATTTATTTTTACACTAAGACTAACAGAACATCCTTGTTGGGGCCCTCAGGGCCCGAGAGCCTCAGCATTGCTGACCATGGCCACGTTCCTTTCCACGAAGAAGCATTTACTGTCTGGAATTTAAGTCAGGTGTTCTGCTTGAAATTTGGATCAGGTGTTGAACCACGGGACTGTTCTAAGGAGGAGGTCCCGGGGTGGGGTGATGGGTCTGGAGAGTTTGTTAGCCTATTAGATTGCTTGTATGCTAATGTTAGCCTATTAGATTGCTTGTATGCTAACGTGTAGCCTATTAGATTGCTTGTATGCTGATGTGGGTATGGAAGTGTATTTAAGCTTGGGCTTTGCGGAATAAAGGAGGGTCCAGTCGTCGAGTCAGTCAACGTTCCACGATCGTGAGAGTCTGTGTGGTGTCTTTGCCGGTTGAAGACGCCACAAGTGGTGCCGAAACCCGGGATTCTTGGTAAAGTTTGCAGTAGTGCAACCCATCCCGCTTATTGGGGGGAGGTCTGCGGTAGAGCAGTGGAGAATAAAGTTTGCAATAGTGCAACGCATCCCGCTTAGCGGGGGGAGGTCTGCCGGTAGAGCAGCGGAGAATAAAGTTTGTGGTATTGCAACGCATCCCACTTAGCGGGGGAGGTCTGCAGGTGGAGCAGTGGAGTATTTGCTATTTATAAGATGGGCTCGGAGATGTCTCGTGTCCGCATGGAGGGTGCTTTAAAAGATATCTTGAGGGCTGGGAAAGTACCTCTGAAATTGAAAACAGCCCGGACTGTGCTCTCACTGGAATGGAGGTAAACATTGGGCTAATGAGTGTAAATCAGGACGGGACCATTTGGGTAATCTTTTCAATTTGGATAGTCCTTTCCCTCTGGGAAATGGGAGGAGGGGCCCGCCCCAGGCCCCGAAGCAGCGGTGTTATGGGGCAATACAGCTTCTCTTGCAGACAATTCCCTTACATAAAGATGATTGCAAACAACCCAGGGTATGGCAAACAGTCCTTCAGAAAATGGAATGGATCCGACTCCGTACTTACATGGGGTCGAGGGCATGTTTGTGGTTTTTCTTAGAACGAAGATGGTGCCTGGTGGCTTCCTAAACGACTGGTCCGGACCGCTGAACAGGCTCCTGTGGCAGCTGAACCTGACGATGATGCTGATATCGAGGAGTGAGGAAAATTTTGTTGGACCTTTGTTCCAGACTCTTTTTTGTTGCATCCTGCCATAGGGGAACAAAACGGACTACTTCTCGCTGTATCTTGGACTGATCAAATCCATTGGACATATCTTCTTTCTCTTATACTTTTTTCTCAACCACTTCCCATTCCAGCAATGTATCGTCAATGGGAATGTGGTGGTCTGATTTTGGACAGCGACCAATTGTATGTTTGGAAATTGGGGTGGCTGTCAATACCCCCTATGTTACATGGCAAGATAATGGACAATTTAACTTGACTAATTACGTATTGTTTACTGTTAATTTGAAAAGGCATTGAGCTATCCCTAGTTGAACTAATTGCATATTGATGCAGCACAAACTGCTGTTGTTACTCAGTATGTTTCCCTCCTGGCCGGATTTTTCCCGTATGTTTGATTTTCCCATATATTATTTGTAGTGGAATGGAATGATTACAAACTCTGGCCGCTAACATTCATGGTCTTAAGCTATGTGGCAAACCCCCCAGTTTTGGTGTGTAATTGGGCTGGTAGCCAAAGACGGGTAAGATTTCTCTGCATTCAAGACAACCTAAGACAGGATGCATGCCATGCTGCATGTAGTCCAATGACGGGTAAGTTCTGACTGTAA